>JADDOH010000082.1:0-52590 GCA_016648135.1 Agrypnia vestita | reverse complement strand
AAAACCCGCATTTGACAACATCGCAACAAATCTTTTTAGCCCAAAAACTATAAATAATAAAAATGTGGAATATTTGAAAAAACTTGCGGAGATCGTGACTGCAAATATATACTTATATATACTTGACCAAAAAATTAAACACTTCTCGGAATTCGCCAAGCATATAATAAATACAAACTATTCCTTCGAAAGTCACTACTCCACCCTGTGCCTCATAAAGGATTGCCAGTGAACAGTTCTGCTGACGTTGATATCTAATGAATTTACATTCTGAGTACATAAGAAAATAAAGTCACATTCCACAACACGTCCCAGGTATTAGTATTAGTAGTCTTGTTACCGTTACCGTTAATTGCCGAAAACAAAAGCGCCACACCACACGACCCGCTCCGCTACCTGAATAGTTTAACAACATTCTGTATTGGTGTTAGTTATTTATTGCACCCGATGATGAGAGGGACTGCTCCTCTCGAAACTATATGAGTAACAGAATAACTCAATTTTGGTGCAGTACAAAGTTTAGTTAAAATAATACTACTGCGGCACAGAGTAACTGCCATCCCAGTTAACTGCCACCAATGGGTTAAACTAAGTTTAGAGAAAGGTAAAATTACTTCAGTCATTTTTTAAAGATAGTTATGTTCTGTGGTGATGTGTGCCTAGTTGGTCCCCAGCTGAGGGATTATGAGTGGGGTGGGTAGTGCAGTGCTGTCAGCTGAATGGAGCAGAAGACCGGGATTAGATAGAAAGTTGGACTGTAGGCCGATGGAAGATATTGCAGAAATATGAGATGAGTTCAAAGTTTTTGAGGTTGAAGATGAAACGGAGACGTGAGTTTTGAAGGCGTTTCAGTATTTTCACATATTTTTTATATAAAAATTCCATAATGATTATAAATTGGTGAACCTACAAATGTTTTCTAATATTGCAACTTGATATTATTATATCGAGAATTCATTAAAATTTTGGCCGTGAGTTACGGCTGTGGAAACAGCTACATCTAGCAACAGTGTCGGACTTTGTTATATAGAGAATTATATGTTTTTTTTTTTTTTTTTTAAAAAAATAAGCATGCTAACCGCAAGCGGAATACGTGCTTTTTTTTGTTTTATTTAATATTTGAATATTTTTTTTATTTTATTAACTATTTATAAACATTTTTATTTTTAATTTACATTTTAACAACTTTTAATACAATTTAAAAGGTAATTGATATTGTCATACCAAATGTTCTTAACATAATAGGAGTCCCCGCTTAAATAATAAAAATAACTCTTAAAAAATCGTGTCCTCTGTAGCATTAGTACGGACATCTTTTTACAACACTACAAAACAATAGATGACGATATTTAAAAAGATAGACGAACCAAATTACCTTGGACACGGCAAAAGTTACATAGCGGAGTAAAGAGGGAGGCTGGCGACAGGCCAGGAAACGGTGGTGACGAGGGAAAACAAACGATATAAGGCGACGGGGGCGAAAAAAGGTGGATTTGTAGGAGACTGGGTAGTAACAGCCATCAGTGGGAGCTTTTATCCATTGAATGCGAGCCTGTCTCGGCAACGGAAGTGGAAGGAGGTAGGTTGGTAGCAACCGGACGGGGGCCGGGTAAGATATCTGTTTAGGGCGGTGGCGGTTGGAGTTGGGGAGACAGATGGGCTAGCAGGGGGGGGGCGGGGGAGGTGCGAAATGGGGAAGAGGAAGGGAATAAGAGGCTAGCTCACTAGGAGGTGAAAGGGTGAACTGTGGGGCTAGCCTTTCTCTTCTCCCTCCCCTGTAATCTCGAGACACTTTTTTAGCTTTCTTGTAAATAACGAGTGGTTACCTTAAATCCACTGAGTCACGGATTATATTCATATTTAGACCAAAAATGTTATCAATTTGATAAACGGACACTCAATAATTAATCCATATATTAAATATGAAAATAATTGTAATAGTGGGTGGCGGCAGGTCTCGCTTGGCGGGAGTGTGGGGGGAGGTCGCCCTTGAAGTGTGATCAATATATTCAATAATGATAATAGATACACTGTTGAGGGACATTATGATTGCCTCGATTATTTATAAGTAATATTTCATTACTTTAATCTTTTAGAATGTATGGCCTATCTCTACTTGATGGCTCAGTGGGTCTTTATCAGATGAGTTTATCAAGAACTTATCTGCATTATTATCGGTATATAATACGCGGATGTAATGCAATTTGGTAAATTTAGAATTACTGTGAGTTATTTATCTGCAAAATTCAATGCCACTGTTCAATAGTATTAGCTGTTAAAGGGGAATATAAATATTTATTGCAAATTGCGATATAATTGCTTCTTGGTTAATATTCGGATAGTGGGCACTCGTCATTGGTACATTTACCAAGCGATGAATAATTTAGTGAAAGGCTGAATGTGATATACATAGGTCAGGTGTGGCGAACCTTTTTGGGTCCGCGTGCCAAAAATCCTCAAATATTATTTTTCGATTGTGTGGCGTGCCCAAACAGTAAAAAAATTTAACAAAATAGAAAAAATGTTTTTTTTTCTGAATTTTATTTACTGTTTAAAAATTACAATGTAGTTTGTTAAAAATAAAGAAATCAATAAAAATACACATAAGTTATTTATCAATGAGTTTTTTGCTATTGTACATCCCATGACAAATTCATATTTCGTCACTTTTAGTAATACACAAGACCAACTGGATTCATCAGTCATTCTCTTTTTGAATTACATTTTATGAAATTAATTTCTGAAAATAATGACTCCCAAGCAATGTAGAAGAGAAAATTGATAATATTGCTCTCGCTAGTTTCTTTAAAAATTCTAAAGATTCTGGAATGGCGTCCCAATGTATCATTTTTTCTTCTTCTGCATATTTATTAATTATGTTCGTTCGTCGATCGCTTTCAATTATTTCCAAATTATTTCTCAAAACAACAAATTTTTGTTTCCTGAATACGATAAATTGCATTTCAATGTCTTTCAGATTTAGCCACTCAAAAATCATCTACTAATAAAGTGTCTAGATATAAAATAAATATTGATATTTTTTCAAATCTCCTGAATTATTTGAATTTTGAAGAAAACTCCTTGATTATCGATTGCATAACTACAGACAATTTTTGTGTTAATTTGATTTAATCTGGTTTGTCTTCTGCAAACTTTCTTTTGGATTTAGGAAATATTTGAAGGTGTTAGATACAAGACCTACAAAGTCTAGTTAGCAGGATGTATGATGCATGCAAGGAAAGTGACCTTATTATGAATGTAAAGAAGTCAAAAGTAATGGTATTCGAGAAGGAGGAAAATAAGACAACGTGTGAAATACTAGTAGGCAATGAATGGTTGGAACAAGTAGATGAGTTTGTGTACTTGGGAAGTATGTTAGATAGAAGAGGGAATGTTTAGAAAGATATGAAGAGGAGAGTGACTGCCGGGAATAGGGTGAACGGTGCTTTGACTGCAATAATCTCTAATAGAAATATGTATACCGAGGCAAAACTAGCGGTACATAATGGAGTTCTGGTACCGACAATAATGTATTGAAGTGAAGCCTGGAGCTGGCAGAAGAGGAACGAAAGTAGATTAAATGCAGCGGAGATGAGGTCCCTTAGACGTATGTGTGGCAAATCCATGTATGATAGAGTAAAGAATGAAGATATTAGGAATGAAAGTAAAGCTGGTCGTAGCATAATACATAGAATAAAAATAGGGTCGCTCAGGTGGTTTGGGCATGCTGAGCGAATGAATGAGGAAAGAATTTTTCAAGTGTTGACGGCGCCAGAAAGAGAGGGCGACCGCGGAAGACGTAGCATGACCAGATTAACCAGATACAGGAAGATGGTCCTGTTAGAAGCCTGAACAACCGTCGAGTTTGCATGTGAAGATGTATGAATGTAGACGAAGCAAAAGTTGTATGTCAGGACAGACGAGTATGGCGCTCTATTCTCTCTGCCTACCCCCAAGGGCAAACGGCGTGATGGTAAGTTAGTTAGTTAGTTAGATACAACGTCACGATCGAAAATTTGTAATCTAGCTCGAAACGCTTTGATTAAATAAAAAATAAAAATAAATTGTTTTGTTGCAACACCTTGCAATTAAATATTTAATTCATTTAAATGTAACCATAAATCAGTAAAAAACATTAATTTTGAAAGCAATTTGACGTCTAGTAACTCGTTTTATTTTTCTCGTTGATTAAAAATAGCTTAACGTCATTCAAACTCTCAACGAATCTTCGAAGAACTTTTCCACGACTTAAGCACCACACATTGTTGTACTCAAGTAAACCCTTATACACTGAGTTTACCTCATTTTATAAATCTAAAAATTTTCGTTTGTTTAATACGCGTGCAGAATCAAACTGATCAATTTTGTAATAAAAATCATAACCCCTTCCAGTGACTTAAATCCGTGTTTTGCGCGTAAAACATGGTGGTGCTTTAATCACATCGTTTTTTGGTGAAAAATATAATTCAAAGGTGATGCTGTTCTTTTCCACTTGTGTCAGAAGCGGGGTATTATTGTACATATCGAATATATTATATGAACATGGTCAATGGTAACCACTCCACTATCAGCGAGATGAGATCGACGAACTTATCTTCACTGACAGTGACACCTGCGACGGCCATAAACAACAAATTACAACGTACATAACCTCAAACGAAAACAAACGTCAAAGGCAGTGTTGCCAACATAAAAATCAAAATGGATTATTTACTCAAAATTTTAATTCTTAAACTTAAAAATTAAAAAAAAAAATTTTGTACTTGAAATCATTCGCGTGCCATCCGAATTCTCAAACGTGCCACCTCGGGTACGCGTGCCCTAGATTCGCCACCCCTGACATAGGTTATGGATTCACTCATATTTAATTTATCGAACAATTAGTGTGCGTCCGTCTCGACGAAGATACAGTGGGATCAAATGTAGCAAATAATTTTCCACCATCGCATCGCACCGAATCGGACGGGTTTTGATTCACGCGAGAGTCAAAAAATTTACACCGACATATTTTGTGCATTCTGGCTGAAGAGTTCCCAGCCGACCGGCAGCAGAGCAGGAGCAGACTAATCGGAAGACCGGCAGCGGCGGACCACTGACCGCGGACTTCCCAGGATAGAGCCCAGCATCGGGAGCACTTTCGGGAGATATTCCCCGGCAATGGCCATCTGAGCGACATATTTCTACTTCTATTCATTCCGCTATTCTATTCACTTTGTTGGTTCTTCACTCTATCTAAATAGGTTTGCCACACAAACTCCCAAATGATCTAATTGCGCTGCGTTCGGTTTACTCTCCTTTCTCTTCTGCCAGCTATAAGCTTCACCTCAGTATATACAAGTGTCAGTACTAGAAATCCATTGCGTCTTCCCTAAGTTGACATGTTTTTAAAATTAAATATTGGATTCAAAGCATCGTTTATCTTATTTCCAGCACACTACATCCTCTTGAAATCTTTTTAGCTTTCCCTCTACTATCGAATATATTTCACTTCTTCGGAACATTAATTACTTTCAGGTGGTAGTAGTACGGGCTAAATGACATAGCCCTTTATTTTTTACTAACATATTTTTAATTACAAAAGTTAAGACAGTCGATTTTTTTTTTATAATTCTCCTTGGTTTATTATCTGCATTAGGAACAGGTTCCAAAATAAAAATAAAATGATATAAACCCTGAAAAATGTCCAATTGGAAAACATTCCAATTAGAATTCGAAGGTTTTTATTATCTTATTTGACTGAAATCGAAGGAAATGAATTTTTCATATTCGATATAAGTTCCTGTAATGATAGTCCAACGTTTTAGAAAAAATAATTCACAAATATTCGTAAAAAATGCAAACTTTGATGTTGTATATCTCCATAACTATTGGTATTAATGGTCATAATAATAGCTTGAACATTTTCTTCTTAAATACACGAAATGCAAATAATAAACCAACCCATAAAAACCAAGTTTTTATTATACTCCCTTTCTCATTACCTAGCTGAAACAGGTTTAGCGCTTACCGCACGAGTTGGGCTCGAGTCGGGCGATACCGACGCTATGAAGGGGAGTAAAAATAAAATTTAAAAAATCCAAAATTATACTATAATTATTAATTTTTTTAACCAAAATTATTCAAATCATTTTTATCGTCGCCACGAGTCTGCCTGCAATGTTTCAGCTCAATTGAATTACGGGAAAAGGGTTAAAAATCGATTCAAAGTTTTTTCGACAGACAAGCAAGCAGATGCTACGAGTTAAAAGAAAGGGAGTAAAAATAAGTTCAACCTACCAACCCGGTGACATTTGCCGTGTTTTGATATTGAAAAGCAAAAATTTTTTCACTACAAATCAACATTTCTGCATGTTTCTTTCTGAATTTTTCGTAAAGATTCATGAGTATATAATTTGCTGTTGTTTTTTTTGTTTTTTTTTTTCGAAATTATCAGCATTTCACACATTTGATTGAATAAATTTCTGTCTTGTTTTTTATTTTATTTACGATACAAAAAAATCAATAAAAAACTTAATATGGCTTCAATAAAATTGTAACTAACAAAGCGTAGCCTCTGTAAAGGTCCGCTTAACCAACTTAAAAGTTAAGATTAATTAAAGGACATACCCGTTTTGAGCGAGATTAATTTAAATTAGTTAAATCAAAGGCTTACTAGAATTATTAACTTAGAAAAAGAGTTCATTGTGCTGCAGGAAGAGATCAAAGTAAATACCGAAGACGAAAATTTCTTCGCAGAAATAGAAGAGCGGTTGAAAATAAATTTTGTCACTACATTGCGATTGCGCAATGTCTCACGGGGAGCTCTACGGCGCCTGCTAATTCATCTGGTCACTATAATCAGTCCCAAGGTATCGAACTGCCAGAAATACAGGTTGCGAAATACGACCACCATCTCTAGAGCATAACGCAAACTGACTATTCTCATAAATGTTATAATAATTATGCCAAATCATCTTCATGCTCTACTCAAGATATCAGTTATAATATTATAAATAGCGAATCTCATTGTACTTGTGCCTTTTGCAAAGGAGAACATAACATTTACAAGTTTCTAAATTTCTTAGATAAATCCCCTGAGCTAACAGAAAAAGTTCTCAATCAATCACAAACATTTCGAGCTTCCGCCGTATATCACGCAAGCTGATCAAAAATTAATGATTCTTCTCCTATTGATTTGTTCATAGGCGCTGACATCTCTAGGCGGACCATAGGCAAATAATATTTCTACGAAGTTCTCAGTTTGGCTGGAGTGTATCCGGTCCTATTGTTTTAAAAATGTTCCGCCGAATATCAAGCCAGCTGATCATAATTTCTATGACTCATCTCCTATTAATATGCAAGGTCCCTCGGCGCAAACAAACAATTTCTGCAAAGTTCTCAGTTTGGCTGGATTATATCCAGTGCTATTTATTGTTTTAAACTGTGAACCTGAACAGATTCAATGCAATTGTTCTTGAAATGACTTCTCTAAAAAAGACAATATTGATCAACACATCTCTTCATTCTGGAAGCTGGAGGAGCTTCCGAAAAGGTCATTTCTAAACACAATTTCTTCAATCATATTATCAGAATGTTTCCATTTGCGAAAATTCAGATCTAATTTACCTACAGTATTCGAATCTTGCAATATCAGTGTGCAAGAGAAACTAAGCCTGAGCGATTCTTCCAGTACTTTAGGTCTAGTTTGGAATCCTAAATCGGGCACACTTTATTTTTCGATCGAAGAATCAAACTTAAACAATGTCGATGTAACTAAAAAAAATATTTTGTCCATTTCTTTCAGGATTTTTGATAATTTCTGGCTGTTTTCTCCACGCACAGTACAACTAGAGATGTGCGACTGTGACTTTGGCCGACTAGCTGATTAGTCGGTTATAAAGAGGCCGACGAGTCGGCCAAGCCGATCACGGTTTCGGGAGTATTCGGCAATATCCGTAACGCTTCGTTTACAGCTGACTGAGCACAAGTCGCAACACGTTATGTTTACTTCGCATTGTTTCTTGATTTTTGCTTTTGCACGGGTCAGAGCGGTGTTTTTGTATAAAAAAATAAAGGCAATATTTTTATTGTTCATAAAAGTGAAAGAGCTCAATTAAAAGTTGACAATTTCATTGTCAAAAAGAAAGTCTCGTGACCAATTAGACAATGATTCATAATTTTATGAAGCAGTTAATGTTTAGAATTTTAATAAATGTTTTTTTTTTCATTATATCATGTACATGCAATCTTGGTTTAATATTACTTAAATAATGAAATAAAACAATCAACTTTGTTTTTTTTTTCCACTTATATTTAAGCCACTTGTTTCACTACATGTTTCGGAAACGTCCGTTTCCTTCATCAGGTGAATTAAGACTCGGACGTTTCCGAAACATGTAGTGAAACAAGTGGCTTAAATATAAGTGGAAAAAAAAACAAAGTTGATTGTTTTATTTCATTATTTATTCATAATGGATTTCCACAAGGTAAACGCCGTAACATTTAATTACTTATCAAGTGCCAGTACGGCAATCAAGGCGAAAGTGTACACGGACGTTTCCGAAACATGTAGTGAAACAAGTGGCTTAAATATAAGTGGAAAAAAAAACAAAGTTGATTGTTTTATTTCATTATTTATTCATAATGGATTTCCACAAGGTAAACGCCGTAACATTTAATTACTTAATATTACTTAGTCTGTTAATAAAAAAATCCAAATCTTTTATTTTAATAAGAAGAAATATTTAACAGAAGAGTATGGCGCTCCATCCTCTCTGCCTACCCCCACGGTGAAACGGCGTGATGGCAAGTTAGTTTAGTTAGTTAGTTTATGTTTATGTAGATATTAATGTTTGATAAATATATATTTTTGCTTTACAAGTAAGTTACTTTAGAGACTGATTAGTTGATTACCAAAGGAAAGGTTGCTTTACGTTTCAAAATAATTCATTCTAAAATAAAAATATTAATTAACAATCAAGGTTTTTATTTAATGTAATTCCACCTATATACATTTTATTGAGAAATGCATACAAAGTAAGAAACCGGATATTCGGCGCTTTTTGCCGAATAGTTGCCGACTAGGAAAGTGGCCGGATAGCCGGCTTCACCGACTAGTCGGAACATCCCTAAGTACAACCCAAAATTCTTATGCAACAGTTGTGGATTCGTAAACTAGATTGGAATGAATCCATTACCAACGACATTAAAAAATAATGGGTAAGAATGCATTATATTTTTTCTTCTCTTTTTTCTACAACTACCGAGACTCGCATTATGCGACACTCCTACATCCATTTCGTGACTCCTCAAAACACACATAATATATCTGAGATCTACAACCACAAGAGGTGATATTGTAGTCAAGCTTCTCTGTGCCAAATCTAAAGTGGCTCCTGTCAAACCTACTACTATCTCCGGCTAGAGCCATGCGGAGCTCTACTAGCAGCCCGCTTATGTAAAGTGCTTGTAGAATCTCTACGATGTTCTATATCTCTTTCCTCTACCGATGCGATTCGAGTATCGTCATTGGATGGCTAAAAACAAGTCCAAACAAACTCATGATTTTGGTAGCAAATAGAGTAGTTAAGATTTTTGAAAACACCAAATTGCGGTCTTATGGCGCCACGTGCCTACTGATTCGAACCTGGCTGACTATATTTCCAGAGGTGTCAATGCTAGCCAGTTGCAAGGTCTGGAGAGCTGGTGGCCGGGTCTACAGTTTTTATCCAAAATCTAGTCAGAATGGCCCATTTTGAAATCTCAGCCTAATGAGATTTTACCCGAGATAAAATCTCATACTACAGTAATCCAGAAACCTATAATTGAATTCGAAAACTTTTCTAAATTTTCAAAATTAAAGCGTACATTTGCTTATGTTTTAAGTTTTTTACATAACAAAATAACTAACTCTGATTCAAAATTGAGCGGCCATTTATCAGTTGAAGAGCTAAATAATTCGTTGCACATTTGGTTAGGTTTGCTCAAAATCAATCGTTTTCAAAAGAACTTGACGGCCTTACTTAAATCAATCAATTGGTATTGAAAGCAAATGTTGCGTGTGAAGGGTAATTTACTCATTTTGCGCAAATTGGGGCTATCCTAAATAGCCGACCCCCTTATCACATGTCTGCCTCTCCTCGCGATCTCCTTCCTCTTATCCCGGGACACTTTCTGGTCGGCCGGCCACTGACGTCAATATCGTCGCCGGACCTAGAGGCTTAGAGCCCGAGTAGTCTAAGTCGCTACACAAAACTAGAAAAGATTCGTCAACACTTTTGGAACCGCTGGCAAAGTGTATACATCTGCGAGAATACGCTACAACAGCACTTCAAGTGGCGACTTATAAATATATTTTCTTATGTCGTACGAGATAATGTTTTAGTTTTGTAAAGTTCAGACATAATAACAAGTAATTAATAACAATAATAACAATAATTTAATTCAAATATAACAAATAACCAGACTAAATTTGTGCAAAACCCACTTTTGAATATTTTCCCACTTAAGATTCCATCCCCTTGAGATGACATTCCATAATTAACAGCTCCGACCTCCCCCCTCCCCTCTCCATCCCTTCAACGTAACACACTCGTATTGTTTATCTTTTTCAATTTTAGTCACAGACAATCCTGAAGGAGAGAACATTGTTCTCGAAACATGTAGATTGTATAATCTAATAAAGTGGTGAAAACAAAGTAATTTGTGTTTTATTTTAAAATGATAGACAACGTGTTAATGGAAGGGCGATGGTACATAAGTTTTTTTAATAGTACTAAATAATAAGTTTGCAAAATTTGGGTCAGATCTATCAAACGGCGTAGATTTGCAACGAAAACAGACAGACAAGCAAACTGTCTGAGATTTCTAACATTATTTCCTCAGTAACTACTAAATCTGTTGACTCTTATGGCTTTAAAATTGATATGACCCCACTACATCATCCAATAATTTTACCAATCATCACTCACATCATCAGCCACTTATTGAGGGAAGGTCACTTTCTCTCATCGTGGGAAACTGCACACGCCATACTTTACCAACAATTTTACTATCAGCCCGTCTCATTTCTATCGATTATTTCTAAAGTTACTGAAGGTGCAGTACAAAACCTACTCACTACCTGGATGTATAACAATCCCCGCCTTCATCATCTTCAGTTAGATTTCAAAACTGAACATGGTATTTCTACAGTCTTAGTCAAAGTCAAAAAGAGTAGCATAAGTCGTGCTATAAATAATAAAAATTCACATTACTTCACCTTAGATGCTCGTTTACCTCTGTTGATTTGTTTGCGTTTACTCTTTATATCTTAATGGCCAAACTATTTTTATTCAATTTAAAGTATTCAACAGTGTTAATATTGCTTTAAGGTTATTTAAATGGCGCATCAAATTGCTGGAATCAATTCGGATATCATCTGAAATTTGGCATACCACAAGGAGGCGTCTTAAATCCTGTATTATTAACTATTTTTTTATCAATAACAAGCAATCTAAAATGTCACTACCATCTCTTCCAGGTGACCTTCAGCCTTATGTTCACTTCACATTAAAAGTCAGCGCTGTTAAACCGACGATCGACGATCTCAGTTTTTATCACAATGCGGCCCACGGAACATAGTCTTCTTGTAAATCCGTTTCAGGCAATTATTTCGAATCCTATCTACAATGCATTAATAAATTGAACGCTCTCATCACTTTACATCAACAATCAACAGTCAATGCGTACCCAATGCTAAAGTTGTAAAGAAACCTAGCTATCTAGATCGATGGAGACCTTTTATGGCGAATATTTTACAATATTCAATCCCTAAGCTGATTTAAGAATTTTCTCCCAATTTGCTGTAAAATAACAATTCCTACTTTTCTTCTGCTTGATTATGCCGATGTGTGTTATGTAGATCTCAATCTCAATTCTATCTAAGCGAGAGTCATAACCACCATACCAACAAGCTACTCAAATAATTTATCATGTATTTTCAATCTCTCCAGTACCGGAAATGTTAATTCAACTTTCTATCTAATCATGCACGGTCTTATTATCTTCAGCTGATAGTACTTCACTATCCATCCCCTTTCATAATACTGAATTCTTCAGCTCCAACAGTACACAGAAATTACATCATCACAGACCACAAATATCTTCAAAAGTAGATTAAAGCTATTAAAGAGTTAAGGTTGTTATTACGGTCGTTAGACATATTTAAATGTAACTGGTTGCGGATATTTTATACGAACTATATATTTTTCCGAGAAATGATTCTCGACGTTTCGTTGAATGCTTATTCAACGTCATCAGGAGGACGACCTTTACCCGCGGAGGTAGAGGGCGGACTAATGACTTCAGTGTATCGAGAAGACGTTCTAAATTAAAAACAATATAGATTTATAAATTTCAAAACCGACTATGCCCAAATAACTGAACATTTTTCAAAGATCTTAGATGGTGAATGTGGAATTACCCAACACCATTTTTTTAATACACCTACACTTAATACTCAATAGTTGTGTATTGACCAGCAGATTACGGGAAAATATTGTTGATAGTATTATAATTCTATCGGCATTTGAGATAAGAGTTTGAAATTATCAGTTGTTTTGTATCGCACAAAGTCATAAATGAGTCACGGAGTCATTGATTTACCATCGGCAAGAAAGTAAAATAATTGTGTTATTTGGAAAATATGCTATTAACGGTCGGTCTTTCTTTATAAAACTTACAATAATAATTTAAAAAAAAAACAAATATTAATTATATATTACGATACCTTCATGTAAGATTTGAGTCAAATACCGGCGTTTCAGGATCTGGAGATGGCGAGGGCATCTCATCACCTGGGCTGTTTCACGTGTATTCTGGAAGTGTCAGTTAGCTGCCCTTTTGTAAGAGTACGGAATATGCACAAAACATCTTTAATTTACATTTCAAACGTAACTCTTGAATCCACAATGCAAGTAATTTATTTTAAAAATTATATAGAGATCAACTTACATCTCAGGGCGAGCCTGGGTGCTGCGAGCAGGGACTTGTGAAGCACTTATCACTGATGACTTTTATCACTGATACACGTAACACTATCTGAAAAGAACAAAAAAAGTGATTAAAACAACCATATAAATAAATAAAATGAAAAGTGTTGCCTCATTGGAACGACCGAAGGGGCTATAAGCTTGTAATATGTTCTGCTTGCTGTATTTAGAAATGGACCAAAAAGTTCATTTGTGTTATATAACGTCACTGGATTGTCAACGATTCTCCTCCTGGCTATCCCTTATATGTATATATATATATATATAAGATATTTCCTTAATAAGTCTTAGAAGTTAGAAGTGATTTAGTCACAATATGTTACTTCTAATGAGACTCATTAATTTGCTGTCGACAGACTGAATTATCAACATACCCCACTTATTTTGGCATATAACGTTATGTGTTAACTATCTGATTATTAAACTAATCATCATGCCGTTCTCCAGAGGATAAAATGCCAGATTTTTTTCCTGGTTTATAACATTTTTGGATGGGGGAGTAATATTGACGCATATTTGAGCTTGAATGTGATTAAATAATGTAATATTCTCTAAATAGTCACAAATTCCGGAAAAGGACAGTTTTATGCTGATTTTCAGAAAAAACAAATTCACGTTTCAATATTTACAGAAAGTACGTCATTGTAGTTTTTCGCTATTTAATATCCCACATTTATTATAAACCTCTGACTTTAAACGAAAAATAGTGTAATAAAAGCAGGAACACATCGAGATATAGATATTTTATCCATCATGACATGATGACAGATGGTCTCAAATTTGGAAACCATCATCAACAAATCAGCCATGATGATGGACAAAAATCAAAAAGTCGGCCAGAAAGGTCGTAGAAACACGGGAGAATAGCCCAGAAAACCTTTACCGCTCCCAAAGTAATTTTTATATACATTCCCGTTACTTTCATACATTCCCTCGACTTTCATTCTTGGATGTTCTGCCGTGTCGTAGAAACACGGTAGAGACTTCTTTAATTCATCTTACTTACTGATTATTCTTCTGTAGGAAAAAGCTAATAATAAGGTTCTTATTTAAAAAATATTTTTTTTATATTTATTTGAGTTCGGGTACGATAATCTCGGAAATTAGTAATTGAAATATAATATTTCAATTTGTTTTTGACCAATGTGTTTATGAAAAACTTTGAATAGTAAAGAAGAAGTTGTTGATAATATGCTAAGCTGATGATACTGCAATCATTATAAATGGTGACACATTGGAAGAAACACTTAAAAGGGCCGAACTAGTTATTGCAGAAATAAAAGGTATTCTAGATAATCACTTATTAACACTCAACTCAAAAAAAACACAACTTATGGTATTCTCGATAAGGAAATCAGATCCTACTCTTCCCGAAAAATATCAAAATACATACATGTGACTTGGAAACAAATCAAATATGTGACTGTGATACCATTGAAAAATCAAGCGATATAAGATATCTGGGTCTGATAATTGATGAAAATTTTAAATGGGTTTCTCATATTGAGTACATAAGTGCCAAGGTGAGAGGATTGATTTATGTATTTAAAATTTTACGCGGCTTTATGAATATAACACTTTTAAAAATGATGTATTATGCACTTTGTCAGAACATAGTCAGCTATGCAATATCCGCTTGGGGGGGCGGCACGTACCTTATTGGATTCTGGAGTGTAGGCTCAGAAGTGGGTTGTTCGGGTGATAAACAAGAAGACGCTTCGATATGAATCTGAAGAGTTATTTAGATCCCTTAAGGTGTTGGACATACGGCAGCTGTATACCAGATCTATCTTAATTAATTTTTTTAAGATCCTATCCACACATGCACGTTCAGAGGCCAGGGATACAAGGAGCAAGATAAGTGGAAACTTCACGGTGCCGAGAATGAACACAAAGTTCGGACAGAGATTTTTCTTTTTTTGTGCTCCAAGAATGTACAATAACCTGCCACTAGACGTAAAGGGTCTTAAGGTGTTAAAAGAATTCAAGCAGCAAATAACAAGGTGGCTCTTTGGTGTGGGTAGGACAAAAAATGAGACCAATGTGTTTTCCATATTAATATAGCCATATCAATACAGTCCATATTAATATAGTCAAAAAATTTTTCTGCAATGAAATTAAAGCTGTCACATATGACACATTGCTTTCGTTTAAATGTATAAATGTATAATTCTCAAATGTATAAATGTATAACGTCTAAATGTATAATTCTCTAATATATAGTTTTTTGTTTGTGTTTATCTCTTACATACAATATATAATTTTATTTTATTCTGATATATCTATATTATAATATCTCTCATATATATATTGTAACCAAAGGACTCTGGATCCTCCGCTTTTTCTGTAAATGGTCCTCATTTACACGCAAACGCGAGGGAGCGTTCTCAGGCTAATTGGTACTACTAGTGGCGCAGAGGAGCGGCGCGTTTTCTGAAAATAAAAATAAATATCCTTTTAATTGAGCGTTGCTGAGAATAAATACGATGGGATCACAAATTAAAAACTCTTATAAATGTGATAGAAGAATCGCGGAATATTTTTATCGTGCGTTTAATATTAAACCTAGAGGCAGAATATAAATTCAAGTAACAAGTAAGGCAGCATGAAAAAATATATTTGTACAACAACTGGATAATATAGAAAGTGCATAAATTTTTTTGTAAAAATTGATCTTAACTGTATTATAGGTTGGCGGATTAGCATATAAGGGAGAAGTGGCATGAAGGAGCCGGGTTTTGAAAGAGCCAGTAGCTACCTAACGAACTGGGAAGTATCAACTACGGATGTCTATTTTTTTTTATAGCCACATTGTTTATAAATAATCTCCTGTTGTTTGACACATCGTAGACAAAGCATAAAAATCGTGTGACCGCTTGAATTTTTTGCAGCTAAAAAGTAAATTTTTTACCCTAACTTTATTGTTTTATAACAAAATCTGTAATGATTTGAATCTATTGCTACATTTTTTAGTACAATAAGAATATTGTTTTGTTTACAAATTCACCTAACATAATTTGCGAATTCCTACGGAGTGTTCGATTTTAAAGTTTTTTTAAATTATTGGCGCAAGTTATGAAAGAGCCACCAAAATCGGCCATGAAAGTGCCGGCTCTTTCGTTGCCAATTCTAGTGGCTCTGTTATTGCTTAGCTAATTTGTACATACATTTTCATTTATCCAATCATAAGTAATAATCAATTCAGTATTCTCCGTTCCAAACATAACGAGCGATTTTCGTAAAACCGAAATATATCCTTTGAATAGAAATATTTTTAAGCCTGAAGACTTTTTATGAACATAAAAAGTCTTCAGGCCAACCAGTCTAACTAACTGTCCCAGAACACACTCCAAATACTTCTGATTCAGCAACAGCACCATTGCCTATACAAAGTGAAAGACAAGTTTCACCACAGCCATCAACATCCATAGATTATTCTATTTCTCCTCAGTCTACAACATTCACACAGTGTTTAGTGACTCCAGAAAATATTCGACCATTTCGCAAAGCTGACGCTAGAAAAACAGAAACAGCTAGTATACGTAAGGGGAATACATCTATTATTACAGATTCTCCAAAAAAAGAAAACTATTAACTATAATTATTTAGAAAAAACAAATAATATTTTGAAAATTTCCACAAAATTAAAAATACTAAAAATATTCAAATTCTTAAAGTTGATTCGGATTCCGAGGATAATACATCCACTCGCAATACTAACTTCTTGGACATCTCTGGTGAAGAGATTTTGGATTCCTGCATAGTCGGAAGAAATAGGAACAAAACATGAAAAATAATAATTTGTGTGTGGTTTGTAAATAAAACTATAAAAAAAGTTCAGTGGACTGGTTAAAATGTAAAATATGTAATTTTTGGGCCCATGAGTCCTGTGGTATTAAGTGTATTTACATTTTTTTTGTATTAATTGTCACTAGATGATAATTTTTTTTAGTTTAATTTTTTTTTCTTTAATTTTTTTAACTAAGAAAACTATTTTGTTTTTTTGTTTTTTCTATTAATATTTAAAAAAATTATCAAATATATAATAATAAGGATTTGTTCCATTTCAGTGATGAATTTGTGTATCATATATATTATCCACCTACCTGGCTCCTTCAATACTTGCAGTGGCTCTTTCAATACACACTGGTTATGAAGGAGCCAAATTTTGATATTTTTTGAAAGTTAAAAAAATATATGATCTGAAAAGATTAAAGAAAAACGATGTTCTGAAATCTTTAGCTAAATAAACAAATTTCTTGTTGGTATAATTTTCTTTTAAAATATGAGTTTAAAAAAAAATATGATGAAAAGAAAAAAAGTAGCTCCTTCAAGCCACCTTTCCCTAATGAGTTGAATAAGAGGTTCGCAGGAAACTTTCAGATGTCTGGTGATTCTGTAAAATTAGAAAGTAGTTAACTTACAGCGGAAGGCAGGCTAGCTGGGTACTGCTAGTGGCGCAGAGGATTGGCGCTAATGCTCGCAGCTGTGCGTTGTAGTGGCCTGAAAACGATATAAAATATATTATCACCTAGGCGTTGCAGAGAATGAGTGCGATGATATAATAATGTCGCTGCCCATTAAAGACACAAAATTAAGACAGGGGATGCGTGGAATAATGTCAACGCGTGTTAAATACTGAGTCTGGAGCCAGAACCTTATACCCTTTTTAAAAGATAAATATTTATACGTTAACTTATATATAAGGTAAACGAAGATGGCCGTTTTTTTTTTTATTATTATTAATTTTTTTAAAGAAATAAATAAGCGAACATGGAATACGTGTCACATCAATTTTCTTACTATTTTCAAACTAAGCTAAACGCTTGTGCTATGAAAATAGGACTAACTTACTGGTCTGGAGTGAAGTTAGCTTTGGATCACGAGGCGAGAGTCCTAACCACAAGACCAACTAGCTACTTTTTTTTTATTTTACTTTTACTACATGTGATAAATTATTTAATTTTGTTGTTATTGTTGTTGGCGGTTGTTTGTAATAATGTTTTAATAAGAAATAGATTTATTTGTTTTCTGAGAAATTTAAATGGGATAGTTGAAAAATTGAAGATATAGTTCATAATAAATATTTCTTGATTGTCAGCTGGACCTGATGAAGTTCCTGCCATATTTTTGGGAAACACTCGATCATTTTTTGTAAACCAGCAAAACCTTATCTAGTTTTGTATTTAAAAATTCAGCTTGCGTATGTTTGAAATCGCAAAACTCGAAATGTAGTCGTTCGATTGACATGAAATTTTTTACACAACGTTGAGTTAGAATACGAGCGTGTTTACATGTGTATATAAAACAATGACCATCTGTCTGTCTGCCTGGTCTCTATACAAATCTACACCGATTGTCCGATCTGATACAAATTTTGCATTCTTATTCTTTATGATTTGACAGGTAACATTGGCAACATTTACCCCCTCCCCTTTACCATCCCCTCGAAGTATTTTCTATACAAATCTACACCGTTTAGCCGACCTGATCCAAATTTTGCGTACTTATTCTTTAAGACCCGGCGGGACACAAAGGTGAAATCCGTCCCCTTCCCCTCCCCCTGATATATTTTCCATACAAATCTGTACCGTTCGACAGATTTGACTCAAATTTGGAATTCTCATTATTTCGGATACGGCGGGTAACATAACTTTATACCCCCACCGCCCTGTCTTAGCTCGTCCCCCTCCAGCTATTATACTTTCTGTACAAATCTACACCATTTGACTGATCTGAAAATTTTGCCTATTTATACTTTAGGAACCGAGCGGAAACAGAAGCGGAATTTTTCCGTTCATCCTTACCCTTCTCCTCCCCCTGATATATTTTCTATACGAATCTATGAAGTTTGATCGATCTAACTCAAAACTTGCATACTTATTCCTTAGGTCCCGGAGGATAACATACCTTACATTTCCCCCTGGACATCTCTTCCATCCCAGCCTCAATAAAGTGGGAATATTGTTTTTAATAGAGACTTAGCGAAACCGACCGTTCGCCGACCAACTTATTTTTAATTACGTCCTTAACACGGGCAACGCCGGGTACGAACAGCTAGATTTCAATAGATAATCATAACTATTATTATTATAGGTCTTTATTTCAGAATAAATTCTCACCTTGTCTTATAGATGTACAGGGTGTACCAGAGCTAGCAGCAGAAACTTAGCAGGTAGATTCCTGACTAAAATGTTCAAGCAATCATGGCCTAATATTAATTGTTATGGAGATATGCAATATCAAAGTTTGCAGTTATTTTCAATATTTCTTATTTATTTTTTGCAAAAAGTTGAACTATCATTACAGTAATTATGTCGATTATGAAAAATTAATTTGCTTCAATACAATGAAAATGAATTTTTCATAATCCTTTTAGGTTTCTGCTGCTAGCTCTGGTACACCCTATATATACGTATAAGTCAAAATAAAAAAACAACAAAAAACATACAAGCAAAATAAGAAAAGATAATTTTGTAGAAATTTAAAACAGAAAGTAGAAAACAGAAAAAAAAAATTTAAAAAATATATATTTCGCTGAACACCATGCAGAACAGTCACTGTTGCACAATTAGTTTCCATTTTTTGTGCATTCGGGAGTCAATCCACATAACAGCTGCTTGAATAATGGAATTGCTAGACCCCCCACATCCTCTTTCTTGCACTAGCTATCTTCAATCTTTGGAGAGCAGCAAAACCATGAACCCTGTGTTCTGTGAGCATTTAAGATGCACTGCAATGCCAGGGTAGACCGAGCATTATCCTGAAGGCATTGTTGTATTGCACTCTCATAGAATATAGGACATGTGTGTCTGCACCACAGCTCACTTGTGTACAGATTCTTGCAATAAGTAACTAAAAGGTATCTTTTCACTTCGTCGCTTCATCTAGTCTAGCGTGTTGGACCTTACATTAATCGCTCTTCATGCATGCAACCTTTCATATATGCAGAAACCCTAACTATACAGTAAAACCTCGTTATACTATACAGTAAGTAAAGCTGCTCTGTTTATCGCTGTCTCAGTATTACCTAGTGTTACTAAAAACTAAGGGATCACAGATACATCATGTAGAAAGCGTCAATCTTTCCTGGAATGAGTGAAGATACCGAGAAATGCTTGGAAAGTGTATGAAAGAATGTACGGCTGGAGCTGAGCAAGGAAGTTGACAAGACAATCCATTATTGATGTTTACGAAATTGTCAAGCTCGCTAGTGAAATAGGGTTGGGGAATATGAATATGCAGGATATCGAAGAGTTATTGGATGTTACAACTGGTGAAAGTCTTAAAAAAATAGTAGAAATTAGCGTTTCTGAAGATGAGAGGCAAAAAGAACTTTCAAAAGTTTAGCCACTGTAGCGAAAAGTATGGATAAGTTTATTCAAAATACTTTAAGTTTTTATAGAAGAAGTGTAGAGTGTGACTGCAGGGAATAAGGTGAACGATGCAATTATTTATTATAAAAATATGTTAACCGAGGCAAAACTAGACTAGAAAAGAAGCCTGGAGCTGGAAGAAAAGCAACGAAAGTAGACTGAATGCAGTAGATATGAAATCCGTTAGACGTATGTATAGCAAATCCTTTTATGATTGTGTAAAGATTGAAGATATTCGAAATGAAAGTATCGAAAGCTGATATTAGAAAAATCAATATAATTAGAAGGGTCGCCCAGGTAGTTTGGGCATGTTGAGCGAATGAATGAAGGTAGAATGGTAAGAAAGATATATAACGCAATTGTTGATGATCCTAGAAAGAGAGGGTGACCGCGGAAGACGGGGCATGACCATATTAACCAGATACTGGAAGATGCTGCTGTTCGAGGACTCAACAGTTGTCGAGCTTTCATTCGAAGATATATGAATGTGGAAGGAGTGAAAGTTGTGTGGCAGGACAGAAGAATGAGGCGTTCTGTCCTCTCTGAATACGGGAAACAGCGTGACGGTAAGTAACTTTTATTACCACGAATGTTTTATGAGTAAAAATCGATATTAGCGATACATGTTTATAATAATTGATGTAATAAAAAGTCATAAAAAACACATTAAAAAATTATTTTTCTTAATCTCGATACTATTCAAAACTCATATGTTATTTTGCATGATAATCAATCAATAACTTCTTGTCAACGTGGATTCCTATCAGGCAGGTCGATGCTAATGTACTTGTTAATTTACCATAACCACTTATCTGAAGCGTTATCGGACAAAGGGAAAATACCTTTGATGAAGTCATTTATAAAACTTTATTACATAAGCTTGAAAATCTTGATGTTCATCAAATTAATTTAGTTTCGTAAAATTTATTTTACTGCATAGAATATTACGTGTCAGAAACAATTAATTTCTCTCGTATGATTTTAAATTACCTAGTGGACTACCTCAAGGTTCTCACCTTAGTCTTATTTGATGTATTTATTCGTAAACGATGTTATTGATATATTTCGCGATATTTTTACTTACTGTTTGCTAACGATTAAAAATTATTTAATATTATTCGTTGCTATACAGATTGTGTAATTCTTCAAAAAATCTTGCACGACTTTCATGTTTGGTGTTCTTCTGATTAACTCAAAATAAATAAAGAAAAATGTCGAGTTATTAAATTTTTTACAGTAAAGACTTAAGGCTTGAAGGAAATTAATGAGTTTTGTATTCTATTCGACGAAATCAATGACCATATTGACAATATTTCCAGTAAAGCTATAAAAATTCTCGAATTTGTTTTAAGATTTTTAAAAACTTCAATGATATACCCTCAATGTATTCTGCACTAGTAAGAAGTATCATTTAAAATAATGAAACTTCTCAAGATATCCATATTAAAACCACGGAACATGTCAAACATAAATTATTACGTAAGATTAACTTTAGATCCAATATATTGATAACACTTTTTATTTATCTGTAATTTGCAAACCTTATCCAACAGGTGAAAAATATCCGACTTTTTTTTATCTTCAAATTATCAGATAACGTGACTAATAGCCCCGCACCCTAAACCACAGCATACACCACTTCGATTAGTCATCATTAAATACGGCATACACTCTTTAATATTTTTCATTAAAAGTATTTTGCTTATTTTTAAATGGCGGAATTATGTGCCGTCACACAGAGGTCCTACACCGCGACGTGCGACTGAAAATATTTTAGAATTTCAAGCTTTAAGATAAAGGGAGCATAAAAAATGTGAAGGTGGTAAAACTCTTTTAGAAAAACCCTTAATTAAGGCCTACTCAAGCCTTTTGAAAATCCCTTAAATAAATCCTCTTAGTAAACACTTTTACATATTTCATTTTATATATCAAATTTTATATATTATACACGTGGGAGATTCAAATTAATATCACGAAAACTTTAAAATTAATTTATTAATTAATATTAATAGTCAGAGGGAACAATTCATTATTCTGACACGAATATTATGCTGATATCTGAATGTAAAAATCTAAATATAGTGGAGTATAGACAGATCTACTCACAGCTGAAGGTGACTAGGCGAGGTATCTTCGGAAGCGTCCAGGAATGACGGATTCTTGGCTCTGGAAGCAGGTCAGGGAAGCTGCAAGTACGAAACATAAAGTGGTGTTTAATCGGTGGAAGGGTGTCTCGGTTATCTGAGTCCAGCACCGTGTTCAGGGCGAGTACCAACCTTGCTAGTGCTTATCAGGAGCGGCCGCGGCGCAGGGGCCCACAAGTGTGAATGATGACCGATCGCTACTTGTTATCTATTGGTGTTTCTTATCTGGACTGGGCCGTCGCCAGGAGCTGCGGGGCCCTACTGGAAAAGTTGGGTTTCGTTACAGAAGCTGTCTGTTCTGAGGAAGACACTGTCTCAGTCCAGGACACATTTGGGGGCAATGATATAATAAACTGTAGATACGTCACAAGCGTGAGATCTTGGCAACTCAAAAGTAGGGTAATTGCCCTACTTGCATTCGTTATCGAACGGACCTTTTTTGTGATCGGACGCGACGCTACGCCGAAAAAAGTTCCGGGAAAAAAGGAACAGAGGATCGTACACCATTGTATGAATGAGTATGTTATTTTAGTCACCGTGACTACAAATTACCTGATTTATCTGTGTACACGCAGAGCGTTTGTGAAATAAGGGGAAAACAAAAAAAAAACAATGATGTTTATGAAATCTATTCGAATTATATTTTACGTCTTAAATTTCAAAAACAATAAGACACATTTACCCTCAAATGATCTCAACCATAACCAATTATGCAAAATAAAATCACTGACAGATTTACTTAATATTTTGTTTTCACATGCACCCTTGGATGAACAAAATATGTGTGCCATGAAAATCAGACCTCTGACCTTAATTCTGCCTAAAAATCAGCATAAATACCCCCCCCCCCCCAATTTTTTAGCTATGTATTTTAACCCGGAAACAGAGGCATCCCCAGACACCGTTAGTGGCGCGTGGAGGGCTTCTCTCACGCTTTTTTAATTGGTCATCATTTTTTTAAATTTGCTCTTTAAAGAATTATTATTTAACGCATGATAAATAAAACACTCCTTCGTCATAAATGTCAAAATTTATTACAAATTTTCGAAAAAAATTATTCAATAATGAAATTTAAAAAAAAGAAAGGAAAACAGTTATTTTTCATTAAAAGTAAAAAGTAATACAAAAAACAATTTTTTTGTACCATTCGTTTAATATTTAATATATTTTTTATTCTTTTATTTTTACGCTTCAACAAGCCCAATTACAGAAGCGAAATACATCACAAAACACCCAGGCTTGAGTAAATCACATAGATTAAAATTGTGACCTCACTGGGAACGAACCCGGGGGGAAGCCAGTGTCATGCCCACTGCGCTACGAAAGCCGCATATGGAACACATATGGAATAAATCATTTGACATGTTCGTTGTACAGTGGTTTTTCACACAAATTACGTCCCTTTTTGTTACAGTTTTTCTTCTTCTAGGGCAGATTCAAACATATGATGAATGTTCCACGAAGATTGTGTTAATTATCTAAGGATCGACTATTGCCAACAGTTTTCCCCATTCTTCCGCAAAGATCTGACAGTAAATTATGAACGCTCATCCGCCTACGGAGTATGGTTTATCACCTGAATACCCAGCCTCCTTAAAAACATCCCCGCTAATGACTAAATTCTAAATTGCTAACAAATATTGTTTGTCCATTGATACCAGCAATTTTCATCCGGGAATGGAATTCGGTTTGAGGTCACATATTACTTACTCTTCCTGGTTTATGAACCTTTCACCTCATCAACATCTATAAAGGCTCTTTTTTAATTTAGGTCAAATTTTCCAATGTCACCTCATTGCTCACTCGGTCGGTCACGATAGAGTTGATAACATATTCTTCTTTCAGCGTGAAAAACATATTCTTCAACCATGAAGTGATAGTGCCGATTTCATCCTCTAAATTGGTCAGGTTTACCATTTGTCGAGAGGTCGATGGCTATGAATCTTTATCTATTTAAAAAAAAATGTAAAAATCAGAAAATCTTCAGGTAATATATCCGGAAAAAATTATTTAATTAAAACACTATATATAAAAATTCTGTATATGTAAATTGATAATTTTTGCGATGAATCAAAACTTATAAAAACATTTTTTTAAATAGCGTCGGAAATAGATACTTACGTCGTTAGTGACTAAATGAGGGAATCCCTCAGGCTGCGAGGCGCGCGCAGATGGCTCTCCGTAGCACGGTTGCTTGAGTACTAAATGTATCGGTTCTAGTCGCATTAACATCCCTCAGGAATGGTCAGTAGGTTAATAGCTGTTCTTTTTCGTTTTCTGCTTTTTTCATTATTATTTTAATTATTTCTCTTTTTCTTCATTTTTCTCATTCTTATATTTTCTCTTCATGTGCTTCAATATAACATATATGTAATTTGCAATCTATATGGCGGACCAGGTCTTGCACTTATAACCTGGTTACGCTGGAATAAACACATTATTATTATTTACATTAATTTAGACCAATTTTGGTAAGAGTAACCCTCATTACTCCACTGCTCCCGGGTTAATGGATATGCACACAAACTATTAATTTATTCTGGGTAAGAATATGATATCCTAGAGAGCCATCGTAAGTCTATCGCGAATTGTTCCAAGAATTCTCAATCACATTATCTATTTCGACAATTTTCATTCCTCAAATCCACCTGCAGCATATTTAATCAAAATAAGATTATATGGTCTGAGTCTGAAGTCATGCAAAACAGGCTGCCTTACTGCAAGTTACCAGATAAAAATAAATATATGAACAATTGTGTTCCCTGCGGATCGTAATGGGACCAAATGACAATTAATGTAGATACTGATAATTCAAATAATTGCTTGGAAAGACAGTAAGATGGTTACCTTGTTATCTAAATATGTCGCAGTCGAGTCCGCTATCAGTGTTGAAAGATACAACGAAAATATAAAACCAAAATATCTGATCCAAAACCTCGGAAAGAAAATTAATATAATGCTCAACTGAATGTCTGTCTGTCTGTCTGTCTGTCTATCTGTTCTCTATACAAATCCATACCGTTTGTCTGATTCGATTCAAATTTTGCATACTTCTGCTTTGGGACCCGGCGGGTAACATAGGCAACATTTCCCCCTATTCTCTTACCCCTTCCCCTCCCCCTGACCTATTTTCGATGCGAATCTGAACCGTTTGACCGATCGGACTCAAAATTTAAATACTTATGCTTTGGGACCCGGCGGGTAACATAGGCAAAATTTTCCCCTTATTATTTTAACCCTTCCCCTCCCCTAATATGTTTTCGATGCAAATCTGTGCCGTTTGCCCGATCGGACTCAAAATTTGTAAACTTATTCTTAAGGTCTCGGCGGGTATTATGTGCGACATTTCCCCCTATTCTTTTAATCCTTCCCCTACCATAATATATTTTTGATGCAGATCTGTACCGTTTGATTGATGAAAATGATGAATATTAGACCTGCATTTTATAGAAATAATAAGGGAAACTCCTCATAAAATCAAAAAGTAAAGATAATTTACTCGTATTTAACAATTCAAGTGTTTATAAACTTTCGTGGAAAGATTGTACAGCGTTTTATATTGAAAATCCGGTGAAAATTTTAATATAAGAGTAAAAGAGCATTTAAGATGTCGGAATAATCATGGTTTTTCTGAATTTTCAAGTCATTTATTAGAAAATGATCACGGTTTTGATAAAAATTTAGGACTTTCTATTTTACACATAAATAATTTTGGTTTAAAATACAATAATTTAGAATCATTAGAAATTAGTAAAGCATGTAAAAGTAAACAGAAAATTATTAAAAATCAGTTAAATTTAACTACTAGTCCAATTTTCCAATAATTTTGCGTATTCAAGAACTTCTGCAGTAATATTTAAAAATATTTTTTCAAATAATTTATAAAAACAATCATTCATTTTGATATTTTGACATTTATAAAACACCCTGACGATGAAAAGGTTTTTCCGAAACATGAAAGTGTAATTAATGAATACAAGTAGATACAAACTAGCTAGTTGGTCTTGTGGTTAAGTCTCTCGCATCGTCATCCAAAGTTCGCGGGTTCGAATCTCACTCCAGAACAGCAAGTTAGTCCTATTTTCATAGCTCAAGCGTTTAGTTTATTTTGAAAATAGTAAGAATATTGATGTGACACGTTTTCCGTGTTCGCATATCTATTAAAAAAAAAATCTTTTTTTTAAAACGTCAACCTTCAAAGTTGCTCAACGGATTGGAAAAAAAAGAAGTCATTATTAGTTATGCGAAACAAACTCATTTCTACAAAGTTTTAAAACAATATTAGTACTTATTTTATATGATATATAATATTCATCAAAATTCATTATATTTCAGACAAGACTCCGGATTACCATCACTGGTTTGCGAGATGATATGCATATCGCTTTGAAATCAAATAAACTGGTATTTTTAAAGAACACCCAGATGTCGTGGAGGTCCGACATTACAGTCCGTATATGTGTAACAAAATATTGATGTGCCCTTTTTAATTTAAAATTGTTTATATGTCATTACTGAACAAATGAAAAGTGATGTTGCACCATTGTATGCATATGTAGACATACAAACATAACACGCAGTTTCTGCTTCTCTTATGTTCCACATATCTTCACAGTATAACTTAGGTTATTGTTGCCTTATATTAATACATTACATGATTATTCTGTGGAAACATAAGATAGTCTCTTAACTATTTAATATTCAAGCGTTATCTGATTTTTATTTGTACTGTTAGTTTTCCATAAAAAAAAATAGAATATTTTTGAGTATGTCCAAATTTTTCAGAACAGAACTGGATTTATTGTCACAGGAATATTATTAATCAATCAATGTATATATAGATGTCTCACAGAAACGAAACAGTATATTTATGAGAAAGTAGGTATAGAAGTTTTCTTTGGGTGAACATAGGGCTTACCACCTATCGTACGGCTGGCTTAGGTGATCACGTGAACGTTGCATATGTGTAAAGTGATGTCGTAAGGTCGTAAGTCCTATGTACACCCAAAAAAAACTTATATACCTACTTTCCCATAAATATACAGCATCGTCTCTGTGAGACATCTATATTTACATTGATGATTAAAAATAAATATTTAAAAAAATAATAATTTGAAATAAGTAAGTAAACTCACATTTACAGCGCAGTGCAAAAATATCTGAGAAAATTAATTTACAATTAGATTACAATAATGATACATCAAGCATATCAACAGCTTAAAACCAAGATGGCTCCGATTGATGATGTAAATTTGATTTAAACTGAATTGAACTTTGTAATGCACACACGTTGAGATAAATTTATCACAACCACAGTTTCGAGAGGTGCAGTTTCTCTCATCAGGTGTAGTGGGGAGAATTTTTTGGGCTATAAAGGGTAGATATCAAGGATTGGAGACAATAGATCGGAGACAATTGGAATCTAAAGTTGTTTATGATATTTTCTCCGAAATTAAGCTTTTTTAAGAATCCGAAGGTTTCCAAACTGTTCATTATCAATACTTTATGAGAAACCAAGTGGAGAAGTTACTCATAAATGTGGTTCCTCATAACCAAGTGGTTCTTCATAAAGGATTGATAGTGTACAGTTTAGATACCGTCGAAATCCAAAAAATGAAATTTGGAGAAAGCACTCACAAATAACACCCCATCCCAACAAATGTCCCCGATTCTCGACATCTTCCCGTCAAAGCCCAAAAAAATTCTCCCCATTGCTCCGCGACCCGCTGCTCCACTCGAATAAGATGACAACATTTTTCTTTAATTAGGTAACGTATCTATAGGTATCTACCTAATTAATTAATTACCTCGAAACTGTAATTGTGGTAAATATATTTCAGTGTAAATCAAATTGGTCAGGTTTAGCCACAAAATAACTGCCACATCAATCGATAATATTAATTATGATAAATTTTGAGGTTTATATTTTGAAACGCGCTCTACTTAAATCATCCAGACATGACCATAAGAGCCCAGTTCAAGGCGAGGTCCATCCTGGGAAGGTCAACACGAAGAAGTCGCTTGACGTTCCGGGTCAATCTCCTCGACTTCAGCTGCGAACAAATAGATCGAAGTTAGTATAGCGTCAGGATACCAATTGATACGAAAAAATGATAATTTTCACAATGGCTTCAGGTGGCCGCTCTCCGAGCGGGAGGCAATATTTCAGATACAAAGCGAGCATCGACCTAATGGCACAGTCTGTGAATGAGCAGTGGTTATAACGGCACCATTCGTGAGGGTCAGTGGTGTCACTAATTAGTCCCAGGAATATGGCGGTAAATATAACGCCTTCAGTGACCCCAGTCCAGCAGCTCAGATGGCAGAGCGCGGCTCAGCGGGGGAGAGGTGAAGGGGCAGATCCCTTTACTCGGCCAAAAGGTTTTGGAGGTGCTAGGCTTTGTGCCGACCACGGGGCTGGTGAGTGAGGGCGTATTAAAATGGAAGGAAATATTCTTACTCAGCTCCTCGAGTCGGTTGCTAGTCCCGCTCCCGGCTCCTGGCTGGGGAGGGCGGCTAGTCTCGGGGCACCGCACAGGCCTGCTGGAGCCACCTCACCTCTGCAGCCACCAGCCTTGGTCTCTGCACATCCAGCTTCCCGAGGAGCGCGGATTCCCTCTGCCCCCACTCGGGGCTGACCAGCGCGGGGCCTCCGCTGCACGCCCCGCTCCCCGCATTCATTATTCATACAAAAATTGTCATTTTCTCATGTTTTGGGCACATAGCTTTAATTCTTTGCGTACTTTCGGCACATAGGCTTTATTCCATACTGACTCGTAGTCACAGAATGTGAGTCGAGTATGAAGAAAGTATTATGTAGCTACTATATAACTAATTTAGCTAAGCTCACTATCGAAAGTATGCTTTGCAGGGTGGGAGGGGTGAGTTTTCATCAATGATGTTCAAATCACTGGTTTTAGCTGAACCATCTCTATAAAAATGTTTACATCATCTTTGCATTCTCTCTTATTATTTTATTGCGTATTTCATTAAAAGAAATTTGCTTCAGTTATTAAAAAGATTATTATTTTCTTCAAAATGTGCAAAATAATTTTGTGGTGACATTATTAATTTAATGAATAAAAATTAACTTTGCTTTCACTACTTTTGTATTAAAAAATATCAACATGTTTCAGAGCACATGGCCCCTTCGTCAGGATACAATTGTATACTATAAAATTAAAAATCAATGAAAATTGTAGTATACACCATAAAAATATAAAAATTATATATGGAAAATGAATAATAATGAAGTACCTACTAACATGAAAACAAATTTAATTTACTATTAAAACTTTTTCTTATTTCCATAATTTATAATATGACAAACTGTGATTCCGTATAATTTGTATGTAAAATTTGAAAAACACTTATTACAACACAACTACACTTTTGAATTCTTTAGAAAAACAAAATAAAAAACCAACACGAACGCGACCACCGTACAAGAAGAAAAGATGAAATAAGATAACCGTTCAGGAAGAAAAAAGATCGCAAACTTCTATCAAGTGCAGTGAAATGAAATTACGCAGGAAAATACCAGGAGATTTAAGGGAAAACAATAAAATAACGAATTTTAACAGAAAAATAAAAAAAATATGTGATATTTACTTTTGCATAAAATTTTTAATACATATTTGTATTTCACGGCCGATCAGAATCTTCTAAAAAGTAGAATTAAGAATTCTGGTACTGAGGTGAGTGAGGATTGAAGAGAAGATAATATACATCAAGTAGAGATAGAACATGGATGCCATGGCGCTGTCAGATTGTAGGTCAACTAAGAAGACTACGGAAGACATGTTGAAGATGAAACCTTTTGAATGCGTTCCAGTTTGTTGGGACGCTCTTCTTGACATCCAGAAAATACATTGTTATTTCACAGTGAATCGGAAGAGAGTCTTAAGCCTGCTGAGGGTATGACTAAGTACAGTAAAATACTTTTTTGATGACATGTGTTCATGCCATATATTAATTTATTAAAAATTAAGAATTTAAGACTCTGGCGTACAGGAAAAATATATTATTATAATGCAATCGACTCCATATTGATTACAAATGCTCATCGGTCGTTTTAAATATACTTCGAAATGATAAAGTGTAATAACATTGGTCTAGCATAAATGAGAAAAGTATCAAACGCGATGTTTCTCGCTATCTCCAAAACAAGTACCTGTTGAGCTGTTTTTATTGAAATATCAACTACAGGTCTGAGGCTTGAAGCATAAGATAAGATAAGTCGGAATTTTTGGACACCAATATTTTATTGATAAACGAAAATTATCCGTCAAATGCAGCGGTACTCAACCTTTTTTTTCTCCGGGCCACATACATATGTTTGCTAAGTTACGCGGGCCGCAACATTATAATGATATGACAAAAAAAACATATAGGGAAAAACAGTATCGGTTGAAACCCGTTTCATTCAAGATCAGGGCGTCACCACTTGATTAATAAACCATTTTTTTTAACTATATCAGAATGATAATAATATTTATCGCTTATCAGCATACCAGCCAATACCAGCTCAAACATTAAAAACAGCTTATTTCCCTATTTGAAATTTATTTTTATCATATCTGTATACTATACCTCAAAATACAACAATGAAAAAAAAATAATTTAATGTTGGGTTGAGGGGCCAGCTTTGGCTATTTTAATATATTTTTCGCCAACTGTGCATCTATGAACTCAAAAAGAGTCAAAATCAATTTTTTTAAATTTCCCCATATAGCACATTCATTACTCTTTTAAAAATGTAGATAACAATTATATAAAATGTAATATAATTTAAAATAGAAACATCAAACTCGTAATGTGTCAGTTTTTATAAGTTTTCTTAATATTTAGAATAAAAAGATAGGTAAGTAACTATAGGAAAATTATGATTTTTATTATAATTATGTTTTGTCGTGCCTATAGCTAAAGAATGAGGAACTTGTAATGCCACACTATACCCGGACTTTGAAAAGATAAGAAAGAATTTTCTGCTTGTAGTTTTCTGGGGTATTCTGCCGTGTGTATCTGACCTCTCTGGCCGACCTTACGGATCTCATTGCAGGGTCCATCATCAGCCCTGATGATGGATTCTGCAACGAGATCCGAAACGTCAGCCAGAGACGTCAGATATCTCAAAAAACTACAAGCAGAAGATTCTGAATCTTTTAGAAAAAAATTTGTCTATTGGTCCCTTTTGTAGAAGCGGGTAATGGCATTGTCATTTTAATACTATTTTCTGCAACAGATGCCAGATTAGGTATTTGTGGCAAAACAAATGTATTAGGTACTCTTCTTTCCTTTCCTGAGATAACTTATTTCACAACCATTATCATTGTCTTCCGACACAACAGGGTACAATATTTTTACTACTTTTGAATTTTACTAATGAATAGTCTCCTTCTTTTGGACTTCTTTCTAATTCTTCATTTTATGAAGATCTTGATTTGATAAATCCACAACTGTTCCTCATTTGTTGAGTTTTTTTAAGAATGTTCTTAGATTTTCACGGCCGCTCAGAATCTTCTGGTTTGTATTTTCTGGGATATTCTGCCGTGTTTTTACGTAATTTTTGGTCGAAGATACAAACCAGAAGAGTTTTTTTCTTCTTTTTTTCAAACTGCCAGCTTTCTTCTTCATTCTTTCTTTTCTTAATTGTTTTTCTCTTCCTTGTCTTCCATTTCTACTTCTTTAACTGCCATTATAGAACTTGCCAGAAGAATTAAGTTATTTCTTTTATGCATAGAATTACTACTGTTTTTTTGGCCAGACTACTATTAGTAAAGAAGTGATCGGCATAAATAAAATAACAAATATATTTTCATTGTCTTATTTATACTTTTGAATGTCCAAGTGGCCAAAAGCGGGGCAGTAGCCAAAACTGGCCCATTAACCCTATATCCAAGCGTTTATAATTTAAATCAACGTGTGTGCAATACAAAGTTCAATTTAGTTTAAATTAAAAGAGTATTTGTAGATTTCAAAAAAACATTAGACACACTGAAACACACTAGATGAATGTGGAATACGAGGACCACTAAAAAAATTGCAAAAAAATTACATGACAAACGCAAAACGCAAAACGCAAATGCTCAAGATTAAAACAGGAGTGTTACTAGGACCTGCATACTACATCGGACATGTAAATAGCCTTGGAAATATTAATAAAAAATGTATAATAAAGATGTTCGTAGATGACACATGCATACTGCATTGTACTGCATGCAGACAAGGATGACAAGGATAACAAATAATATATTGAAAAAACCTACAGGTTTTTATTTGTTACCAGACAGAAACTGTGTATGGTTGAAATAAGTTCTAAACCATAGAATGCACCGGTTTTAACAGGATTGACAGGAGCTTGTCTTTTTGTTGGCGCGTATTTCAAGATATTCAAAACTTACAGTGCCAGATTTTTAAAATCACGTTTCTGATAATAAAAGTGCTTCGGGCCGCACATAAAAGCTCGGCGGGCCGCACGTTGAGTATGGCTGGTCAAATGCATTACGCAAACCAATATATTTTACGTACAAAATTATTCTTATATGTGCTATAGTTACGGAAAACGAACACATTTCATTTTAATGTATTTTGATGTCTCAAGGTGGTGTATAACCCTTCAGTAAAAACATCTTATTGCGATAAAGTGCGTCTTATTTATTAGGACATTAAACTTTTAAACAGTAGATGGTTTAACCTTTAATAATCAAATAAAACACGACTTAGTATATACCATTAAATATTTCTTTTCTTTATCCAAAATGAATACACCCCTACAAGTTTCGGGAACGATGTTCCCTTCCTCAGGAGGATACAATGTATACCAAATAAAATGATCATTATATAGACATAAAGTGAACTAGGTGGATGGCGAGTAGGCGGAGTAAATAGTAAAATAGTAGTTAGGGGGTTGTTAGGGAATAATTAAGGAATTGTCGACGTTAGTTTTTTAATTTTATTTATAATTGGAAAAATGTTAAGAATAGGGTGGCTTGGGAATTGAATTTGACGATTTATTGTTATTCAGGTTAATATTTTTTCTTATTTCTATAATTTCTTATTTTATTTTTTGTTGGTATTATTTTGTTGAGAGTATAAATAAGGCAAGTAATATTTTTCTTAATTTTTTTGTTTGAAATATTATCGATTAATTTGGTGTTATATCCGTTATTTGTAGTTATGTGTTTAATTATACTTAATTCGTTATTATAATTTTTGGTGGATGAAGGGATAGTCAATAATCTGTTAGTCATTGAATGAGAAGCTGATATTGTGAATCACTTTGTCTGTAAAAGTATATTTTCGAAATATGTTAAATTCTATTTTCTGTTTACAATACACAAAGTTGAAACTAATAAATTAATGCTATAATTATGGCCGTTTTCTAATGTAAATATAATGTTTTTGTGAAGTTTGTTTAAAAAATTAAGGAACATTTGGAGTTGTCTTAGTGTGCCAGTCCAAGCACAGATCCCATCATCTACGTACCTTTTCCAATAAAATACATAGTTCCCGAAACTCGTAGGGGTGTTTATTCATATTGAGTGAAGAAAATAAATATTGAGTGGTGTACACCAGGTCGCATTTTATTTAATTATTTAATATGTCACCACAAAGTTATTAATCGTTCATTCAAGAAGTTTAATCTTTTCTTAATTATTTCAAAACTTGCAAGATCGAAGTACGTTTTTTTAAACACGTCAAATAAACAGATCGTTTTTAAGAGCACCCAGATATCTTGGAGGTCCAACATTACAATCCGTGTACGTGTGACGTAATATTGATGTTTATTTGTCATTATTGCACAATTGTTTATGTAAACATAAAAACACAGGCTGCAATTTCTGCTTCCTGTCTCGGGTTTCTAATGACAATAATTTACGTATCTCCTTTACTCCACATTGCCCTCACTCAACGTGTGCCGCTAATTAGACCACGTATATTCACGACTGCTTTCCAAACGTATCTTTTTAAATTTCTCAAGTCATAAATGTAAATTCATTAAGTAATTACGCAATTTAATTACGAATTCTGGGGAAGTAAACATCAAATATGGCGGAATATCGTCAGTGTAAGTCTTGTCTCTGTCTGCAACTTGTCTTGAAACTGTATATGTCCCTTTTTAATTCGGAAGTTTCGCACGCCATTTAAAACGTCACATTCAAAGCAATACGACAGATGTCGCCGGCATGTACAAAATCCGATAAAATAATGCTTCGGCATTTTAATTTGTATGCAAATAATGATACTGACTTTGTAAAATTAATTAATTTTGCAAAATGGTTATGCCTGTCGGAAGAGCTATTGCTATGCTGAACAATGTTACTCTGGATATTGATCTGTTCCATGTCTCTGAGAGGGTTTTCCGAAGCAGGATTCTCCTACACGTTTGATATAAATGAATTTATATACGTGTGTTATTTTGTTGTTTGTATATTTTCTCACTTATTAATAATATTTACAAATTAAACATATGTTTGTAATGAAAATGTTAAATTAAAAATAAATAAATTGACTTGAAAATTAATTAATGATTAATGTACTATCATTAGGAATACGTCTCTTTACGATATTTGAGAGTGATTGTTGGTCACGAAGTGGGTCAAATATTGACTACAAGTTTCCTCGCTAACAAAGAAGTCGACAAGAACATTAATTCGACATTAATTCGGGTGACAACTGCTAGAATCACGTGATATTTTCACGAGATAACAATTATTCAAATATATTATCTTATAAAGTAATCAATCACTCTCTGGTTCAGCGTATTAGATTAGATTAAAAGTGTTTTATTTTATTTAATACTGAATTAATATTCATTTCCCAGGATCTTAAGTAATGCACTGTATATGCTCTTACGTTTTTAGACTTTCTTGCTTGTATGAGGTGCACACTGATCACACCAGAAACATGTATATCACCATCGTCAGCCCTGATGATGGACCCTGCAAGGGGATCCGAACGTTGACTAGAAAGGTCGTTTTAACATGGCATAATACCCCAGAAAACACAAACCTGAAGATACTGTCCTGTTAAGGGTCTCAACAATCGTCGAGCTGCTTGCGGAGATACATGAATGTGAACAAGACGAGAGTGTGTCAGGACTTAAGAGTGAGGCGCTCAATCCTTTTTTTTAATTCTTCGTAGGTATTTTCAGTATCTTTTCGACATGTTCAATATATTTACATAATATCAATACAATAAAGATATTGATTGCAAAATCACATTTCGTAAATATTCGTTCTTCCTAATTCTATTTCAATATTTTATTGAGCTTATCTTTAGTAACTGACTCTTCGAAAATGTATTTGATGATTATGAATATCAAAATTTCTGATTGACACTGAGTACTTACTGTAATAATACGAAGCATAAGATAAATTGTGTTATTTTAAATATTTTTACTCCCTTTCTTTTAACTCGTAGCGTCTGCGGTTTTTAACCGTTTAACCGTGATCCAATCAAGCTGAAACTTTACAGGCAGACTCGTGGCGACGATAAAAATGATCTAACAATTTTTTCGTTTAAAAAAATTTAGTAATTAAAGTATAACATTATAACATTAAAATTGGAATCAATACAGATGAGTAATGACCCCGACGCTTACAGTAGGCACGATATCTGATTCAATGGGAAAGGGACTATAAAAGAACATGGTTTTTATGGGTTAGTTTTTTATTAATCTCTTTTTGAAAATTATGAATATTTTGACCATTTTTATCATCTTGCGCTTTTGAAATACTTGTGAAATGTTTTTCCTCCCCACAAACCCACCCCCTTAGTAAATTCTCAATACAAATCGACACCATTTGGCAGGTCTGACATAAAGTTTTCCCAATTATTTTTCAGGACCCTGCGGAAAACATTCCCCTTTCCCTTTACCTCACCCTCTCACCCAATATGTTTTCTGTACAAATCTATACCGCTTGACAGAACTGACCCAAATGTTGCGCGCTTATTCTTTATAACTTGGGACCTTGGGAAGCCATCTCCCTCCCCCTTCGCAGCACTCCCTCACATATAAATGTGGCGCGATCCCCATTTAACTTAATACTGCAATATTAATTCCAAATTGAGAATGATACAGTCTTCCCTCCCTCCTAACATCTCCCCACCCCCGCCCCGCCGCTGTAAATTATAAATTAAGAGGAATGCAATTCCTTAATCTTCAATTGCATAATTATTCATTATTTGTCGAAAAGTCATGCATGTTAGAGGGATATTAATATGCAATGAGTTTGTATGCGTTTAAAAGAGCTGCTAGTGTACCTTGGTGCCCTAAATGTTCTACTTAATTTTTTTTCTCCAAGTGTTTCGTAACATAACTGAACTATTTTTTTTTACAATAATTGTTTTCTATTTCAATGCAATTATTAATTTTTATTAATTTAATTTCCTTGACTTTTGAGAAATTTTGTAGACACATAAAGATGAAAGATACATTATATTTGTTTTAAATTTTACTTTTCTTTTTTTTTTAAATTGTAATTATTATTTATAAATTTTGTTTTTGGTTCGATTAAATCACACAGAGTATGTCATATATATATATATTTTATTTTTAAATTTTTTACAAGATAGAGTTAGTTACATATATTTGATTTTTCTTTTCTACATGAGTGATACTCCTCTTCTACACACGAGTCTAGTGTGTAGAAGAGGAGTATCTTTACATTTTACATTTGCAGATAATAAAATGATAAAATGTACATATTCATCATTATATATGTATAGACAATTAAGTTATAATTAGTAAATAATAGACACATATATATTATAATATGTAAGCAATAAGTTATGTAATAAGTAAGTATAATAAGTAAGTAATATATGATATTAAGTAAGTAATAGATACATATATAATAAAATATTTATTAATGAAGGTATTTTTTTATTTTTTTTTTTAATGCCTCATAATTATCCTCAGTCCTCAATTCAAAAGGCAATTCATTGAACCATTTCACACCTCTGAATGTCTAGTCATGCTGAGCAGTTGTGGTATTTATCATAGGGATATATGTAATTTACCAAGTGTTTCTGCTATTTGACACTCTTTGGGTGAGCTCGTTATCACTATGAAAACTAACTAATTTGTAATTTATTAAAGAGGTCTATTGTCGGATAATCATTGGATTTTTTAAGAATTATCTTTATAATCAATTTCTGGGCAACTTCTAAAGATTTTAATGTAGTTTTGAATGCACTACCCCATGAGATAATACCATATTGTAAAACTGACTGGACTAAAGCGTAATATAGTGTCTTTAAAAATTTTATTCCTAAGATATTTCTTATTTTAATAAAGACATATATAAGTTTCCTTATTCTTTCTACAGTTTTGTCGATTTGTAATTTCCATTTAATATTAGAGTCCACTATTATTCCTAAGTATTTTACACTATTTTTTGAGTTTAATACTAAACAGTCGTTATTACAAGTATTATTATTATTATTATTTTTATTAGGACAATTATTTGTATGAATTTTTATTACTAAGTTATTGGATGAGTTTTTTTCATTTAATGTGAAAGGAATATAGTGAGTTTTTCTGTATTTAGTGATAATAAGTTTTCATCGAACCATTGTTTTACGATATTTATACTCTGATTTGCTGTAGCTGTAACATCATTCCAGTTTATACAGTCAAAAACTATGGCTGTGTCATCAGCATAAGATAGAATCTGATCGTCAGTAGTTAAATTTAACATATCATTTAAATAAATAATAAATAGTAAAGGTCCCAGTACAGTGCCTTGCGGTATACCATATTTTGATGTTTTATTTGAGCTTAGTGTATTTTCTAATTTTAAAGATTGACTCCTTTCTTTCAGGTAACTTTCTATCTAATTTTTTACTTTACCTATAATCCCAACCTTATTTAATTAATTAATTAATTTAGTATGCGAGATACTGTCGAATGCTTTGCGAAGGTCTATAAATATACCTAGAAATTTGTTACCTTTATCTAGTGACGAATATATTATTTTTGTTAATTCAGCCATAGCATCTTGTGTACCCATATGCTCGCGAAATCCAAATTGCTGATCATTTAGTATTTTTTTATGAGATATAAATTTTAAAATTTGTATTTTAACAATTTTTTCAAAAAATTTTGCGACATTTGATACAACAGATATTGGTCGGTAATTAGAGATGTCAGTGATGTCTCCGGCTTTATAAATCAGCGTTATTATGGTGGTTTTATAAATTGATGGAAAGTATTTAATTTAGACTACAGTTGATGATATGGGTTATTGGTTTAATTAAGAAAATATAATTATTTTTTAATATTTCTAATGTTATTTTGTCAAACCCTGGTGCGGAACCACCTTTCATATTAGGTATGACATTTATAACATCGGATTCATTTACATTTTGAAACATTGAGATATTTTCTTCGATTTCTATATCTTGATCATTAGGATCTTCGTTATAATCTTTTTTATGTTTTTTGCTAATTTCATACCTACGTTTGAAAAGTAATTATTTACTTTGTATGTACCTTATAGAATCTTAATTATTATGTTATCTATCGTTAGGTAGTGTTCCGTAGTGTTAAGTGACAAATTGCGAAATAGTGTGAATTCAGAATAGTAATTTAATTCGTGTTGGGTGTCCATTTAATAATTTAATATAATTAATAAAAATGCTCTTTCTGAGGAAGCATTTAATAATTAATTAATCAGGAGTCATTAATAGATCGCAAATTAATTTCCAGTGTTTTTATTTGCCTCCCTCAACCACGATCTATAGCAACTATCCTTCTACGCGTCACGAATGCGCATATTGAAATATTTCAGACGTGTCAAAAGTCATTTCTTTGGCTGTGCGCTTGTGACTTTGTTTTGGCTGTGGTGTAAGCGACGTCAACTACTGCGTCTCTCGGCAGAGCAGCTTTGGGGTGACGAAGGAAAAGTAACGTTTGTTTGGCGATGAGTCGTACGAAAAGCGTTTGTTAATAGGGCTATATAAATCGAAATAAACTTTTTAATTGCAACTGCCTTAAGTTGAATTACGAACGCAAAGAGTAGGTACTTATGTTTCTACTGAACGGGAATCGGGAATGTTATCGCTGCGTTGGCAGTCTATTGCAAACTTGAAGCTATTAAAACGATTCATTTTCTTTGAAATGCGAGACCAGGCAAAGTTGCAACAATAAAAATTAAATGAATATTTAAACATATTTATATTAACCAAGATTGTAATTAAAGGAAAGATCGAGGCAAAACGGGTAGTCGGCAGGAAGAAGATCTCATTGGTCTTTAATATACGAATACGGACGGTAGAAGATTTGTTTCGAGTATAATCAAATCTCAAATATTTAAAAAAAAACTACAAAAAGTCAACAATGCCTAACGGTAAAATTCATTTCATTCATACTGTAGAATGAGTCGATCGTCAGAAAAGTCTGTGTCACCCCGCATCATAATATTGTACATTTCCACACTTTGTATGTAAAATGCAGCGATGGTATTTTAACCGGTGACACAATAACCGTTATCTGTTCTTTTTAATTTTATGATATATTTTTTAAGTAAAAGCCTATACACATTGCTGCTCTTTTCTTTATATTTTTAATTTTTATACTCATGTTTTGGTGCTATACCTGATACTTTAATATTTTGCTACTTATAACTTATATTGTTTAATGTATATTCTTTTTAATTTTATGTTATATTTTTTATGTAAAAGCCTATACACATTGCTGCTCTTTACTTTATATTTTTAATTTTTATACTCATGTTTTGGTGCTATACAGATATCGTTTAATGTATGTGCTTTTTGAAAATAATATTATATTCTTTATGTAAAAGCCTATACCTAATGGGCGTAAACAAATAAATAAATTTGTATCTGATCATGTCGATTGATTAGTAACTGATTTTTTTTCTAATTGGACGGGCAACCATCAGTACTAGACAACAGTTTTATCTCAGTTACCAATAACCGATGCAATCAAATACAAATCTCAAATAACAACACCAGGTGTAACCGTTTAAAATAACGGTTTGACCATCACTAGTAAAATGTCAAAAAAAAAATATATATAATACATATTTTAATGACAATGTCAATTAAATCGCGCAGCGCACATGCGCGTCTCTGGCCGAGAGTTTAAACCATTTTACCGCTCAGAATTTTCTGACACAATTCGTTTGACACTAGAAGCGCCGCCGTCTCATTTTTGTCCCATCCGCAGGTTCGATCGTCTATAACTTTTTTATTTAGGTTGGTTAAACTTTTTCACTTTTGATAAATTAAGGTATTTATATAATTCAAAATGTTTTCAATTTTATAACAGGATAGTTTATTTAAAAAAAAATCGATTTACGTAGAACTGCCTCTGGGTCATTTTTGTCCCGTCGTTGTTCCAAAGAATAATTCTGTGCGGTCAGTGCCCCGGGTAGTGGCGGGGGCGTTTTCCTCCCTAAATGCACAGTACACCCAGAACAGCAGTTTATCTCCGGCCTGTCGGCGAGTTATTAGCCTACTCTTGCGTTGACGCTAGGGTTGTCACTTTACTCGTAGCGTCTGAGATTCCGATGCAAGAAACCCGAAAATGTCTGTATTTAGTATTCCTAGCTTCTGCACTTAAATTGCAAGAACGCTGATTAACATCAACGTAGACTTTTAAAAACTCACAGTCTTTGTGATAATCAACACACCTTAGTAAAGTACCACAAACATAAAAAAGGCGTTTTTTTTCTAAAGCGGCGGCTGCGAGCGCGAATGGCACCGAAGGCACGGCCCTTACTACCGCCGCCTTGTGCCCCCATATTCTATGTCAATGTGTGCGTCACAGTGCGCGCATACACGGCGCCGAGCACTCACGCACACATTCTAGTGGGTAGCGGCCAGTTTGTATGAAGACGTATTTCTGTTCTTAGTTCCCTTACCTTGGGACAGATGACAATAGACCAAACGTCGAGCGCTTCGGTGACTGGGTGGTGAAGAAATTGATGGAGCCTTACGTCAACAAGGAAAAATATGTTACTTCTTTTTGATAAGTGACAAGTCAAAAAATTCTAGTAGGTATCTTGGGCACAGTCAATAGAGATCGCAGAGAAATACCCGTTTCCGTGAAGACTGCAAGAGAGGAATCATAAATACAGGGTGTATATTATAATTCCTATGTTGTGAGTCTAAAATGTTCAAGCAATCCTGGCGGAATATCAAAGTTATGGAAATATGCAATATCAAAGTTTGCATTTTTTTCTATATCTCTTACTAAATTTTTGCGAAAAGTTGAACTATCATTACAGTATCTTATGTCGATTATGAAAAATTCACTCGCTTTAATACAAGTCGAATAAAATGATAAAAACCTTGCGAAAATTGAGAAAAGTCATTTTTTACAAAGTTTTTATCATTTTATTTAAGTTGTATTGAAGCAAATGAATTTTTCCTAATCGATATAAGTTACTGTAATGATAGTTCAACTTTTTGCAAAAAATAAGTCAGAAATATTGAAAAAAATGCATACTTTGATATTGCATATCTCCATAACTATTGATATTAGGTCATGGTTACTTGAATATTTTAGACTCATAACATAGTCAGGAGTCTACCGGCCAAGTTTTTGCTGCTAGCTCTGGTACACCCTGTATATGCTTATGCTAAAAAGCAGTGATACATTATTGATTGTTTTTCAGGCTAAATTTATTTAAAATGTTCTAATGCTCAGTACTATGCATCCCGATGTTTAAATATAAAACGTGAGACAGTGTTATTCTACAAAAATATGTCATAGATCAAATGACTCGTAGCTTCAGGACGTTGGCCAGTTCATACACTTTATAACTTGTTACATTTAGCGGGTATAAATGCACGGGTGTTGTAAGGAATAATATTAATAACAGCAAAATTAAACGAAGAGACTTTTTATTGCAATTGCGAGAAAATAATATTTCTAGTAAACAAACAACCATTCTTGTCGCGATTCCGGAAAACATACCAGAGAGACGAGAAAAACGAACAAGGTGTCTGGTCAAGTCAAAATGTTCAAGTAATGAGTCATCTGGGAGGTGCCACTTGTGAAAAAAAACCGTCTGCAATAAACGCACAGGTGAAGAATATTATTTACGAGTTACTTGCTCTTCACATAATGATGACTGGTTTACAATTATTTAATAATTTAGCGCGGTTAGAATTAACATGCGAGTTGTGATGATTTCGATACTAAACCAAAAAACATTTGACTTATAATTCATAATTTGTTACGTATTTGTTTTTCAAGCAATAAGTATTTGACCAATTAATGTATACTATGGATGTCTCACAGAGACGAAACTCTATTTTATTATTATTATTATTATTATGGAGAAAGTAGGTATAGACGTCATTTATGGTGTATATCGCACTTACGACCGATCGTATGGTAGGCTTAAGTGATCACTTTACATATATGTAACGTTCGCCATTTCCACCATGATAGAATATACCATGTCTTACTAATTTTTGAAAGTTGTATATATTTGGATTATATGACACACATCACGTATGTGGTGTAACAACCTACTATACCGGCCTGGGACAGCCATTTTCCTCCTCCCTAAATCCCCACAGATGTCGCTAATTATTTTTGATCTCGTTAATGTCGACCAATTAGACTCCCACAATTGATTTTACGGAATTTATGAAGCAATATCCCAGTACTACCGTTCTGAAAGATTTGAACAAACTCAAAAGTATTCTGAATAAGGATTTGATTTAAGTGAATTAATAAACGTGTTTCAAATACTTATTTAGTAGTTTGAATCATAATGTTCATGTGTTATACCAATGATCATTATAATAAATAGAATGGGACAAATTTGGCACGGCGGCGGTTCTAGGGGGGTCTTAATTTTCGGCGCTTCCAGAGTTAATCCAAGCTGAAATACGTTTTTGGAAAATGTTACTAAACACTTGTGATGAATCACCTGTTTCTATAGATTTTTTTTTTTATTATTTTTATTTTGAACTCTAAGATGATTTAAATGCTACGCGGGAAAAATTGAGCTAAGCCCACCTGGCGGAGTATTGGGAGGGAGTTAGTAGCGATTGATCGGATATAGGTTACGGGCAGTTACTAATCAATTTTTATAAATCATATTAATCTTGTGGTAAAGCCGTGTTTGGTACAAATGGTTGACGATCGATGCGGTCCGAGCGGTCCGCATGTGCTTCCCATTAAAAAAGCTGAACATGGATTTCAGAGATTTAGGTCGCGTTTATTGCAGTTTAAGCCGTTAAAAAACCGATTAACGTCTACTCTAAGGTGACGATGATATTGACAGTTCCACGAGGTTTCTGAATTATTGACTTTTTTGCTCGGGTTTTGAAACCGTTTAAGAGCCGTATATCTTCATCTCGAGTGGATCCCCGTGCAACAGAGAGGCAGAATATTGAGCAAAACTAAGGAAGGCAGGTCTAATCGGGGGATCGCGAGAGGAAAACGCCCATAAATAATTTATAGGAATTGGCCGTGAAGCACGGATTAAAACGTATACGATGTACCAGAGGGGTGACCTTAACTGAGCGGATAATGATTCATTTTCATTTCGCGGGAGTCGGATAACGTGGGCGGATAGGAAAGTTAACTATAATTCTATTATATTTATCTGTAGACTAACGCTCTTCAGGCTTTTACAACAGATAGGTAATTGCGCAATGACGGTATATATAGTTAGGAAAGAGATAACGATAACGTGTAAGCATATTAATGGCACGACAAGAAAATAATATACTCAAATATAGATACAATATATTAACTATGTAATCACTACAAACCTGTCCGACGTTAGCGTAGTTTCAACAGGACGGGTAACGTGTATACGATTGGCTATTCTAGCTCAGATTTCGCCGGGTTTGGTAGTAATAACCACAAAACATAATTGGAACAAGTGTATCTAGATAAGAATATTGTAAATAAAATAATATGAATTTGCGGCCCATATACACATGAAATAAAAGGATAAAGCGTATGGGGATCTTATAGATGGATGGATAAATGAAACAAATATATATAGGAGTAAATGCAAGTAAAAAGCAAGCATATAAGTACCAAAAACATAGGAGAACATAGTGTGATAGAAATTCGAAGACGGGAGGAACAATAATGTGAAGTGGAACGGATATAGCAAGAGCATGTAACAATGATAAACGTACAAATACAGACAACTACTTGAGACCGATTCGACAGATACTAGCAATCTTTCAACACACCTCTAAGAACATGGTGAGCGGTATATAGTTATCAGCGGAGGCGTCCAGTGCCTTGGCAATAAATGAGCACTGAATTAATCCGACGCCTTGCCTGCGGCACTGGAGGTTTATTTACTTATTTGTTTTATTTGTTTTCATTTATTGGGTTTCTTACAGCCATATAATTAATCAATCTTTGAAGAAAAGACAATAATTGATGCACAGAGTTTTTGGCCAATTACGCGAAAACACATACATACAATCGATAAAAGAATAATAAAAACATGTCCAATAGTGGGTTGTGTGAGTGTGTATCTGTGTGTTTATTTATTTGTTTATTTATTTTGTTTTGGGAAAAAATTAAAAGCAAAACGATCTTAAAAATCTTCCACTGAATTTAAAAATTTAATTTAACTTACATTAATAGTTTATTGTGTTATAGCGAATAGTACTCTTCCAGTATTATATTGTTCGAGAATATTCACTGTCTATGTAACATAGTTACTTTGTGGATCAATCTTACTGCCAATAAAAATAATAATAAATGGTTACAAATTATGTTTAAATTCCGCAACGGAGGGAGCTAATACGTCCCTGTGCGCGGAGAGTCGCGGCCAAAAGACAGGATTCATTGGGGACCCACGAGGAAAGATCGCCCAAAATTAATTTAAAATTAGGTATAGTGCCTTTGGATGATTGTTATATCTAGGTATGCAGTGTGCACGTGGTGAATATATGGAAATTGATCCCATGATATAGCGGCCAAGAAACGTTAAATTTCCGATAAAGACGAGTGACAATACGGGAGAACGGGACATGATAATGGTAGATAATGAAGAAACATCAACTATGATTAGGGGAGTACCCGATAGATTGTGGTTACGGTTGATCAAACGACAATATGGACTGAACTTAGAAATTAAATATTAAAAATTAATTATCGCGCTTGTGAAGCGAGTTCAAACCGTCTGAAGCCACCAAGTCCGTCCCAAAACGGGCACCGGAACGGAGACAGAGACGGCAACAGGAGGTGGGATCAAGGTGGGAGGGTGGAGATATGGTTTCTTTTTGCCAAATTGAATCTTAGGAACAAAGATTTAGGTTTCAAGGAAAGTAGGATATTGAAAATCCTGGAAACACACGACTTAGGACCTTTGGCTGCTAGGGGGGGTTTAAAATGTCAAGACACAGCAGAAATCAGGGAGTTGGTGAACGTCTACGAGAGCGCAAAATCCGCGTCGGTTGTTTTTTTTTTTGAGTGAAAGTTACCGTCGACTTAGTGTCCCAGTGGTTATAGTGAAAATTATAGTGAAAGTGGTGTACGGGTAAATATACTCTTCGACATTGCTCACGTTAAAAGAAAAGGGGGGTACGGGTTTGATTTTATTTTATAAAGGGTAATTAATTTGGCATATTAGAACTTCGGAAATTACTGCTCTATATTAAGTTGATTAGTCCGGCATATATAGAACTGATATTTGCAGATCTCCGGAAACTAGCTGTGCGTTATAAAGATACCTATTTTATGCTAAACACGCGGGAAATTGTTAATAAATCTTGTAAAAATACCTATCTTATGCTAAATACGCGAGGTCCTGTTAAAAGAGTTTTAACTCAGAGTGCGGGTTTGATTTTATTTTATAAAGGTAATTAATCTGGCATGTCGGAACTTCGGAAATCACTATGTTCTATAAAGTTAATTATTTTTGTCGTCTTACTAGGTTCACAGAATAACATTCGCAGAATTTCAGGAAACGGTAGAGTTCAAATTTAGTTAAATTTTCGTTTTACTAAGTATAGTATTGGCGGATCTCTGGAAACTAGCTGTGCGTTATAAAGATATCTATTTTACGCTAATCACGCGGGAAGCTGTTAAAAGATAAAGGAGTTGTTACTAACAGATTCGATTTTAAATAAGTCTTATAAAATACCTATCTTTGCTAAATACGCAAGGTCTCATTTTAATTTTTACATTTGTAAGGCATATAATATTTCGTTATATGAAATGTTTCGATTAGACCGGGTTTATTTTAGTTATCGAAAGAATATTTAGTTTATTTTAATATTTTTTTTGTTTATGTTTTATAGTAAGAGTCCGTTAAAATTATAGCGAATAAATTCTGGGATTAAAAATAGGTCTAGTGAAAAATATATAGCTGATCTCGCGGGGTATCAGGTTCAGCCATAATAATCTAGATTTTCATTTCGTTTAAAAGTATATAGAGTAATTCCGTGAGAATCGGGGCTTATTTACAATTTTACAGATGTATGAAATTTCATTATTCAAAAAAATTATATAAAATAATCTCGTGGGGGTCGGGGTTTATTTACGGTTTTACAGAAGTACAAGTTTCACTATTTTATAAAGTATATAAAATTGCTTCCGTTCGGCCCGGGTTATCTTATATTGTATAGGAAAACATAGGTCCCGCGTTATTAAAACATATAAAAACGTTCCATGTGGCCGGGATTATTACGCGCGTTGGGGAAAGCCTATAAGGTAAAAATATGTTTAATTTGATTCGGGTATTTTATATTTTATGAAAGATATTTGCCTCGCGGACTTAAACTATGAAAAATGTTTCAATTAGTTCTGGTTATACTTTAGGAGTGATGTAAACTTCGCGGTTGTATAATTTGGGATACTTTGTATTATACGAAAACGTAAATCTCGCGTATAAAAACGCGTATAAAAAAAAAACGTATATCATGTATGCAAACATATAAAACTTCTAGTACATTGTTTCGATAGACCGGGGTTGTATTATACTTATAAAGATGTTATAGGGCCTCGTTATATTGAAAATATATAAAAACCGCCTGGGGCCGGGTCTTCTTATTTATAAACTATATAAGATTTCGTTACATTTAGATATATAAAATGCTATCATTCGGGAATTCGCGTTTCATTTTAAGCATATATAAATATAGGGTCCCGTTTTTGAGCAATGTTAGTGTTTCGTTTAGAATTCGCGCCTTCATTTAATAATTATGAAACATGTAGATTTCAATCAGAACTATTTTAAAATGATTCGTTTAGAAATTCGCGTCTTGTATTATAAATGTGAAAATTATAGTATTCGTTTTGAGCTAAAAACGTGTGAACATAGAAACACTACAGCTTTGACCGCTATTTTGTTTACTATGCCTAGGACATTCTTGCGGTGTATTAGGCTTGATGGTAAAATTTAAACTCTTACTCTGTTTAAAATATACGTAGTGTCTCCGCCTAGATTGGCTTCACGATATACCTTATGAAATTTGTAAGTTCCGTTGTCCTAAAATTATATAAAATTACCTTCGTTTAGATCGGGTTATATCATATTCCTCGTGGAACGCGTAAACCTCGTTGTCCTGAAACTAAATAAGGATGTTTCATCTAGACCGGGTTCATTTTACATTTTAGGAAGAATATAAGTCCCGCGTCTTTCACTACATAAAATGGATTTGGTAAGATCGGGGTTGTTTATACTTGTAGAAATTACAGAATCCCGTTATTCCTAAACTATATTAAAATGATAAATTATATTAAAATGATTTAAACTATATTAAAATTTGCCGGAGAGTGGATATCAAATATTCGAGATGATAATAAAAAATTTTTTTTATTTTTTTTATTTATTTGTTTACGCCCATTAGGCTTTTACATAAAGAGTATAAAATAAATTTCAAAAAGCACATACATTAAAAGTTTCAGGAATAGCACCAAATCATGAGTATAAAAATTAAAAATGTAGAGTAGGTAACGAGCAGCAATGCGTATAGGCTTTTACATGAAAAAAATATATCATAAAATTAAAAGAACATACATTAAACAATATAAATTACAAGTAGCAAATTATTAAAAGTACCGGAATAGCACCAAAACATGAGTATAGAAATTAAAAATATAAAGTACAAAGCGGCAATGTGTACGAAAAATATATATTACCCACCGTACATATTAACAGCTGAAGTCAGTAACGTATTGTAGCAGTATTGCCTCTTTAAGTGTAAACTTTACTTTCTCCAGACTGTCGACGAAGATGTCAATTATGCAACCATATTCATTACATTATATTAAGAATAATATAATTTTATTATCAATGCACAAACTTGGCAATGAACTACCTACATATGTCGACATTTTAAATCTATCTCTCTCAAAATTTAAAAAATCATTATATGATCATTTCTTTTCAAAATATTAAATTTTTATATAATGTCTTAAATCTTTTTATATGTATAGCTGGCTATTCAAATTTAATATTGCTATATTATCGGTGAGTAAAAATTTCTGAGATCACTACTTTACACTTTTTTGCATATATACTTTTTTTACATATATGTCTAACCTCATTATGTTTAAACTATGTATATATACTTTTTTACATTTATACCCTTTATTTTTCTTTTACATTTAATCGTTTGTTGTATTTTAATTATGTATAAACCTGCTACTTTACACCTTTTTGCATATATACTTTTTTTACATACATGTCTAACCTCTTTATTTTTAAACTATGTATATATACCTTTTTACATTTATACCCTTTATTTTTCTTTTACATTTAATCGTTTGCTGTATTTTAATTATGTATAAACTTGTTGTAAAAGGCTATTAAGCCGTGTAATTAATTAATAATAATAATAATAATAATAATAATAATAATAATAATAATAATAATAATAATAATAATAAGAATAAAACTAAATCGGCGGACCCTAAAAGTAATATGTATTGACCTTATAAAGATGTAGACTAGTGGGGTTTTATTATAGAAGCAATCAATTCTTTAACAACAACAAGTGGACAAGTGGTTGCTTCATGGGTTTGTTAAAACTTATAAATGGATGGAATCCTAGATTCAAAGCTTAATCCCGGTATTTCGGATAAATATAAGAATATGTAACATCAGAAAATAACGGGTAACGGGTTTATGAAAAATATCGGTGCGTATAATCATTAGAGTATGATCATTAGAATTGGAGTCTAGTCTCGATGACCCGGGAAGTACGGATACGTAAGACGGAAATAAGGACTATGATGCAGTATTATTAAGATATATAAATACTTACAATTGTCGAGCTAGAGTCTAATTCCGGTATCCCGAGGAATATAAATTCAAAGAAAGGAAATAATGTCTAGTTTCGGTTTGGTTAGAGTAAATACACCGTATAGTTACAGAGGCTGGATACTAAGCCCCAGCTACGGAAACTTAAAAACGCGTGATGGCAGGATCAAAGGTTAGGTCGCGAACTATAGTTAATTAGGGGCCTGTGAATCGTATGCGCGTGCAAGGCAAGTGTTCGCAATCCTTAGGTATAAAGTGAGGTACATAAAGTGAAACTACTATGCACTGGAATGGATATAATCGGCGGCAGATGGGTAAGTCATGTCATCCTCTTTCCGTTTTGAGATTATAACGATATATAAAGGTGGCGCACGATTAAGAAGAATGGTCTCGGGTTCGACACCCCAGACAGAGACGGAAGAAGCGCCGACAGTGAAAGCTAACCCCTGTACCGTAAACTTTAAATATACTTTTATCCACAGGTGTTGTTTGCATGTTGAATCCGTACTGACCATAATAGGGGCGAATTAATTTGCCAAATAACCCTTCTCTGCATGTGTGTGAACTTCCAGGGATCGCGCGGCCCGTGTGCTCGACGCCGAACTTAATTATTCATTTCTATTTATTTATTTAATTGATGATTCATTAATTAATTAGGTATTTATTTGTCTATTCATATGCCGCGTCCCAGTTATATATAGTCAGGCGGCGTTTCGATAGCATCATCATCATCACCATCATCAGCAGTGTCCCAGTTATATATTGTCAGGAGACGTTTCAATAGTACCATCATCATCATCTTCATTAGCGGTGTTCCAGTCATATATAGTCAGGAGGCGTTCCGATAGTATCATCACCATCATCAGCAGTGTCCCAGTTGTATATAGTCAGGAGGCGTTTCAATAGTATCATCACCATCATCATCATTAGCAGTGTCCCAGTTATATATGTAGTCAGGAGGCGTTTCGATAGTATCTTCATCAACATCATCATTAGCAGTGTCCCAGTTGTATATCGTCGGGAGACGTTTCAATAGTATCATCGTCATCATCTTCATTAGCGGTGTTCCAGTCACATATAGTCAGGAGGCGTTCTGATAGTATCATCATCATCATTAGCGGTGTTTCAGATATATATCGTCGGGAGGCGTTGCGATAGTATCATCATCATCATCGTCATCACCAGCGGTGGTTCAGCTTTATATCGTCAGGAGGCGTTTCGATAGTATCATCAACATCATCATCATTAGCAGTGTCCCAGTAATATATCGTCAGGAGGTGTTTCAATAGTATCATCATCATCATCATCATTAGCAGTGTCCCAGTTATATATAGTCAGGGGGCGTTTCGATAGCATCATCACCATCATCATCATCATTAGCGGTGTTTCAGCTATATATCGTCAGGAGTCGTTACGATAGTATCATCATCATCATTAGCGGTGTTTCGGCTATATATATAGTCAGGAGACGTTACGATAGTATCATCATCATCATCATCATCACTAGCGGTGGTTCAGCTTTATATCGTCAGGAGGCGTTTCGATAGTATCATCAACATCATCATCATTAGCAGTGTCCCAGTTATATATCGTCAGGAGACGTTCCAATAGTATCATCATCATCATCATCATTAGCGGTGTCCCAGTCATATATAGTCAGGAGGCGTTCCGATAGTATCATCATCATCATTAGCGGTGTCTCCGATATATATATCGTCAGGAAACGTTACGATAGTATCATCATCATCATCATCATCACTAGCGGCGGTTCAGCTAAATATCATCAGGTGACGTTTCGATAGTGACAACATCATCTCCATCAGTGATGGCAGGGTTCCAGTTACACATCAGTCGGAGATAATTAGGCAGATCCCATCATCATCGATGGCAGGATTCTAGCTGTACACCATTTGGAGAAAATACACCGACATCCCTGGCCAGGGGCTAGGCATATCCCTACTGTCCAGATCCACCTTTCCATCTACTAAGACGAGGGGTCATGGCCTCGTGAAACCACATGGCAACCAACCATTACAAGTATTTATTTATGTATTGTATATGTAAGTATATGTATGTATATTATATTTTATTAGTATGTATCTATTCGTACGTAGTGTATGAGGGGGCTCTTCACGGGTGGCACAACACCCGTGCGGATGTCTTCCCTCGTCTGGAATGGATTGAACGTATTGATGCATACCAGATTATAATAAGTACTACCTGGGAGGGTGATTGCAGTCACTGTAGTGTCGCGAATGGGCAATGGGCTGTAGTTGCTCACAGGCGAGGGTTGGGGAGCCTAGGAAACTCCCCCTCCCCACTCGCATATTTTTGACTTGACAGGTGGCCCGGGACCATCTTTACAGTAGCTTCAGTATATATACCGTAGTTTAACTTAGTTTACCTGGAGGAGTTGGAATTCGGGGGGCAAACTGGCTCTGAGCCCGGACGCCAGACACTGACGCGAGGGATGGTGCGGTACTTTGCACAGAAGAGGCCCAACATGAAAAGGCGCATCCAGGCTCAGGTCAACGTATCCGGAACTCGTGTCGGGAGAAGGAAGATGGGATCAGTCACCGATGAGCCTTTGGGTACGGAGGGGCCGAATTTAAAGCAACCACATTTTCCACGTACACATACATTTACACATACCTTCTACAAACCCCTTATCCATTAGAACCCAACGTACCACTAGAATGAGACATAGGGCCAGATACAGGTGACGGAACTTAGGCCGGCTAGTAAATAAACGTAACAATGTAATTGATATAAAGAAAATGCAGAGTAAATATAAAAGATCGTCGGGAATAAGCACAGCGAG
>JADDOH010000081.1:0-243989 GCA_016648135.1 Agrypnia vestita | reverse complement strand
AAAACGAAAGAACGTGGATTGTGTGGAGACAGAAATTGAAAATGTTACCCCGCGGTCAAAAGGTCCGACCAGTGCTCCCTTGACGCCGCTTGACACTTGATACTCAGCGATGCGACCTTCCCGAGAACACGGAGAGAACATTGTTACCTGTGAATTCTATTTCCGCCGTGCATGATGCGATGGTGGTTAGGCACCTGTGTTGAAGGCACTTGAGATCGAACCCCAAAGATTTAACACGTTATGTAACCTAGGTTAATGTCGGCTCATTACTAGAGCGCCAATAATGGCAATACTTACGCCGGAATAATCCAAGATGATGGTCCCGTTGTTCATACAATGAAAATAAGTATTTCACTATATAATTTAACGTCCTGTTAATTTAATCTAACTAAAATAATCGTAATCTAAATTAAACAAACCAAACGTAATAACCTAACATAACCTAACCTCATATATTGCCTATGAAATGTCAAAATATGCAGTGCATTTTTCGGAACTTTAAAGTGTAATATCTTATTTAATACTTACTTTTTAAACGTAAATTATCTTTCATTTTGTTATTAGCATATTCAATAATATAGCGAAATAATCATTTTCGTTGTATATGCAATGGGATTTAACATAACAGATTATAAATTCAATATAAAAAATAAATTTATAACATTGTGTATTACGTTCGCATTAATATTTACTGGACACGAGACAATAAAATTATTTCTAAGTGCCTATTGGGTGTTGCCATACGTTGTCCGTTTTTTTTCCAAATGAAGTGGACAAGATGAAGCAAAAACAGTATCCTAATTATAATGATTTCGTTGTCTGTCCGTCCATCCATCCATCGTAACTTTGTGTAACGTCCGTAAGTTCTTTAAAGTATAATTTTTTTCTTTGTTGTTTTGTTATTTTTTTATAAATAAATACCGACATGTAAAAGTACCGCCATTTTGAAGGGTTATAGCTTTTTTTTTATGATTCACATTATGATTCGATTATGATTCACAGTTTCTTGTCGTCGTTCTATAAGCTTTTCAATGCCTCCGCCATAAAAATTATCCCGTCTAGACTCAAGAATTCGTAATTCGAATAGAAATTGTCGAAAGTACCCACTCTTTTTTGTGTATTTGACATTCCATATTCAAAGTCTGTAATTATATAAAATAATAATTGTAACCAGTTGCACAATATCAGAAAATTTTATTTTAAATGAAGTACGATTATTATAAACTTTACCAATTTATTTTTGATGCGCATTTTAAAATTTGAGAAAAGATCGCTACTGTTGTACTTTTATACCCTTTCATTTATCCTGAACCAATTTATAATTTATAAATTATGTAAGATTGTTTATTTTGTTACAAAACAAATCAATAATTGCTTTAGAAACATAACATAAGAAGCGCTTTTTTTATTTAGAGGTTGTCAGAAAGAAATGTTAAAGTTAATACCGGTATTAAAATACAAACATTTTGATGAAAAGAAAATATTTCATGAAAACTAAATAATTCATATATTTAATAAAAATAAATAATTACAGGAAAAGAAAAAACATGGGTTATTTAGTGTACACAAGTTATTTAAAAAATCTCTTTTCAGCAGACGTTTAAAAAGTGCCCTTAAAATATTACGTGTTCACGTTTTTATTATTCCTTTTAAAAAGGAAGCTTTCTCAGGTTCTATACTAGTTGGCTATTGTAAAAAATTAAATACCAATTGTAAATATTTCCCTCGAATTTTTCCTTATGGAAATATACGATTTCTTTTCTTTGTTAATCATGCGTTATGTTATTAGTTCCTTGAGAAAGATTTTCTGAGTAAAGAAATATAATACACACTCTTTTCGATAATGCTCGCTGCAAACATCATTACATACTATCTCCTTCTTCTTTTATTAGATCCTTGATCTATATTGACAGGTCAGTCCTGGTCTTGTGACGAGGACGTCCAGCTCTCTCCATCTTTTTGCTGGTCTCCCTGGCGGTCGGCACCCCTCTGGAATCCCGCGCATCACGGCTCTGGGAACTCTTGTCTGGTCCATTCTTTCAACACTTTCCCTCCAGAAACGCCTTCTCTGACTGCTCTATCGTACAATATCTTGTATGTCGCAGGTTCTGCGGATTCCCGCATTGGGTGTCTTGCCGTCTTCATCTCGGTAGTTCTGAGAATGTGTTTAGTTCTCACAGTGTCCACTCTTGCTTCGATACCATATGTCATGATAGATCTTATGCATGTTTATATATTCTGACACTGATTTCCACTAGCATGTGCTTATTGGCCCATACAGTGTCTCTTAAACATCCGGAGAACATAATATCCTAGTTTCATAATATAATTAGTGTAACAAGTTAATTTATTTTTTTAGCCAACCAAAATACAGGTAGATGATTAGAAATATATTTACTGATATTTCTTTTTCCCGAAAATCGGCAATGCTTGAATGAAACCTAGGACAAACATGTGCTTTTAAATTTTTGCATTAAATGCAAATGCATATATATCATTAAAAACATATTACCGTCTGTTTCCCCATTTCATCGCTACACGCCGCCGAGTACATCGTCCTTTGAAATGGTACATCTTTGAATGTAATGTTTTAGAGAGGGGGCGAATAGTCCGTGCAGTATGTTTGAAAGTTTGAAGGTAGTTTAAATGTAAGGTTTATGTATTAAATATTAAAGCGACCAGGTGACCCAACCTACAATCATACAAAGTACTTGTCATAATCATACGAGTAGCAGTCGTTTTTTATCATTTTTAAATATTTGAAAATGAGATGTATTTATTATTTTTGTATGTAGAGGTCGAGTTGTCGTTTCCTATCCGTTTATAGACTTATTATTTAATGGATTTTTTTTAAAATTACATAATTTTTCTATGAAGAAATCTAGAATTTATTTATTAATAATTGACTTCATCTTATTTCCTACTTGAATAAAATACACGAAATTCTGTAATCATGTTTTAATTTTAAATTGCCGGACTCTACAACTGTTATATTTTTATGTAAATTTTAAGGGATTTATATTTCATGATATATTTGAATCTATTTTGTGCTAAAATCAAAAAATTGATTTCTAAAAGCACATCACAAAAACTTAAACTTTCACAATTCTATGAGTGATTCCTTTTATAAATTGTGATAATGCTCTAAAATGTTTTTTCATTTAAATGGAGATGTACACGTAGACAATTCGTCACAACAATATTAGTACTATTTTCAAACTAAGCTAAACAATTTTTCTTCTAAAATAGCTCGAATCGAACCCCGGCGATTAGATTAGATCACTTGGCTTATTGTTTCACTAGTGAATGCTTATAATGTGCATGCATTACAACAATCAATTCCATTATCTAAAATCCCTATCTTTGCTTTACTTTCAATAAAATGAGCTAATCGATCGTGCTTATAGAAAGAATATTAAACATCTTGTTTCGTTTTTTATACATCTTGTATTAACATCTTACATTAACACATCTTGTAAATGTTGCTTATAGCGTAAACTTATCTACATATTTTTTGTATATACACTAGCTATGCCCGCGCGGCTTCGCTTGCGTAGATTTTTAGTACACTGTTTGGATCGTCATATAACTTTCGCGAACCGTCTAGAACGTTCTCCTTCCAGAACTTTCAAGAAATTTATCGAATATATTTAATAGACACACCGACACATTCTGCCACTTAGTTTAGAACCTTATAGAACTTTTGGGAATTTTCTAGAACCTTTTCTTTCCAGAATTTTCTGGAGCAGGTTTTTCCGGAACCTTATAGACTCACCGATGCAGTCAGCGCACAATAATCTGCTGCCACTCAGCCTTCCCATAACAAAACAATGTGCTGGAAAGCACATTTTCGTCACCCACTCCCACTCACGCACAGCCACCCCCACCAAACTCGCATATTTTTGATGTGACACTTAGGGCTATCCACCACCATAACCACCGGTGGGTGGTTGTGGAGAAAACTTGGCGAGTAGGGAAATACGGGTTTCTTTATATATATATATTGATTGATTATTATTGGGTCTACGGAAACTATTTGAAATACAAAAATGTACAATCCATTTCTGTCAAGATACAGCGAAAATTATTCAGAAATGTCTGATTTTTGATGTTTACTTTGTGATAATAATGTATCGAACCATAATGATATGATACAATATTGCCATATTAGTTGTTAAAATTGGTATTCTTATTTGTCCATTGATTTTATTACTTAAACAGTCTTCGGGGTGAATTTTATCTATGTAATAATCTTTGTAAGTTTGGAATTAGAAATTATTAAGTTTGTAATAGGTGGTGCTTCAAATTAATTTTCCTAGAGTTGGGAAGTAGTAAGGTTTTTTTTATAATGATTTTAATAAAAAAAAATTATAATAAATTGCATTAGGGTGGATTTATAAGTCAATTTACAAGTTCAATAATAACATCGTGTGAGAGAGACTGCACCAAGACATAACAGACCAGTTTAAAAATGTAATTTTTTTGTTAAAATCTGTAGAATAAATTTATATACTTAAATTAAAAAAATTATTCCACGGCCGAATTCAAACTGTTTTTATATATAATACGTTTGTAAATTATTTTTCCTAAATATTTGGAATCAAATTAAAGATATAGTTTAGTTCCATGTGTATTACATGCAATATCATTAATGTATTACTGTTAGATTATGTCCTTCAACAACCTCCAGGCCACATAAAATTTTGAAAATCTACAAATGGCGCTCCTGCCCCAGGAAACGGGTGTAGAATAGAGTGGAAAATCTCCTAAAACTTTTATGGGCACGTACCCTCACACGCAAGTCCAATTTCTCCCACAGCAATCTGGCAACTGTGGAAAAATGTTGCTCATTGACACGAGGCTATCGCAATGCGGAGACTTAATTGACTACAGTCTAAATGATCGTTCAACCACCTACCCCTACGCCCACGAACCCCCAGCTCCCCTACCAACCTACCTGTCCGTACACTACAAAAAATTCATGCCCTGAAGTAAATCCTTTCAAACGAATTCCATTTTAATAAAATCAATGTCGGTAAAAAAAATTAACTCACTTATGATGCTCGATAATAAAAAACAAAAACGGTTTATCTGAATAAAACGTGGATTTGTGATAAATTTAATTATCTTTGACCCACTCATTCACGAGTTAATTGAATTATTTTTTTCTCAAAGTAGTTAACGTTGTTATGAAAAATGTTATGTAAATTGTTATGTATAAAATGTTTTGCAAAGTGTTTCGTTCATCTAGTCGAGTATTCACTAATAGCATGGAATTTGAGGGTGCTAGATTGGACGATGCCGATGCTTAAAATAAAAGGGTAGAAATAAGTTATTTAATTTATTTTTTCATTTGATTGAGCATTTATAAAATGAAATTTTTTTAAATTTATAAAACATATTGACGATGAGAAGGTATATCCGAAACATTTATGTGTAATTAATTAAATATAAGTAGATACATACAAACAATAAAATCAATTTTTTAATTTAATTTATACCTATCCATTACAAATTTGATATTTGTAATAGGTTGGTGTTGGTATGAGTTGGTGCTAAAATTGTTTTACTTTTTGTTTTAAGTCTAGTATTTAAAGTCTATAATATCAACAAAGTTGCAATTTGACTGGCGAATGAAGGTATTTTGCAAGTCAGATTTTTAGGTCATTTTTTCAGAATAGATTTTTGATCGCTTTTTTATTGTCTGTTTTTTATATATCATTGAATTATTATGAGTACTTCAAGAGTTATTAATTATTAATTAAGTAGAATCTTAAAGGCAAAACTCTTTCATTCACCGACCCCATCATCCCATAATAATAATACTAAGAACAGAACTTTCGACCTCTTTCGAGAGATCGAGAGAAAGAGGTTTTCGGCGGATTCCTCCAATTCCTGTTGAACTCATCTCATATATTTTTTTACCATCCTCTTCTCGTTTACACGTCACACAAACCTTAAATTTCTAATTATTGCGTAGAATGTATTTTAGACGATTTGATTTTATTTCTTTTTTTTAAACGATTCAACAGGCCAAGTGGCCCAATCACTGAAGTTTGTAATCACAAAAATACCCAAGCTTAAGTATGTATATCGCGAACATAAATATATTTGTGACCTCACCGGGAATCGAACCCTCGGTGTGAGAAGCTAGTGTCACGCACACTGGGCTACGAGGGCCGTTGCCTGTCTCAACACATAGCACTCTAGTGAGATAGGCCTAGTAAAATCAAAACTTACCAGTGTACATAAGTAAAGCAATGAAATAAATGAAAAAACTTTGTACTTGGTACTAAGCCGTGTAAAGAGTTGAAATCGGAGAATTTTTTACGTTTTTTTTAATTATTGTATTCAATTTAAATGAACAATATTCGTTTTTTAAAAATATTATTAGAAAACCAGTCAAACAATTAAAAACTTATTTTAAATCATAAAAGATAAATATAAACTTCGCAATATTCAACTTTTGAATATTGCGAAGTTTAAAGAATTTGCGAAGAATATTGCGAAAACTCTCGCCTCGTGATCCAAAGGTCGCGGGTTCGAACCTCGCACCAGACCAGCAAGTTAGTCCTATTTTCATAGCACAAGCATTTAGCTTAGTTTGAAAATACTAAGAATATTGATATGACACGTATTCCGTGCTCACATCTGTATTATAAAAATATATATTATTGGATAAAATAATCATGTCACACGTCCATATAGTTATATATGTAGCCCACAAAGTTAAACTATTTTCTTCAGTTTAAAACGTCGGTGACTTGGTAGTTTATTAATCGATTAAATATTTTTGTTAGTCTTGTTTTAGAAAAAGATGTGTTTAATATTCAATACGAATGAAACTTGGTGAATAAATTTCAATTTGATACCTTTTCATACAAAATGTAAGAAAATTTGTGAGAAAAAGTGCTCGTCGCCACTGAATTTCGCTCGCATTTCCGACCGATTGCCTTCAATAAACTAATAAATTTATAAATATGGAGTAGAGGGCTTGGACGTAAGGCGGTGCCTCTTGTATGGTTTAACGTTGAAAAACAGGGAGCGGAAAACACAGGGAAGGAATCGGTGACAGATGGTATTTCCCAAGCAAAGTAGTGTATTTATTTGCTTGGGGTGAACCCCTTCTAGGGCAGTGTATTTATCTTTTAGAATGTAATTGATTTGTAATTCTACTATGCATCAGAGAAACTCTTATCACAAAACGTTGCGATAATTGTAAAGTTATGTACAAATTATAACATTAATATGTGGTCACTAAATGAGGATTGTAACAGAGAAAATTAGATTGTTAGTCTTTGTAAACTTAGAATAAGGTAGTAACTTTAAAATATTGAAATATATTTAGAATTGGGATGTCGTAAGGTTTCTTAAGAATGATTTTAATAATGATTATTGTATTATCTTTAGGTGGCGGCGAATTTACTAAATGGTGCAGTAATATATACTACAATAACTATTATTCGTTGAATTATAATTAATGTCTAAAGGAAGGATTTATAAGCCTCCCCCCATCAAAAACGTATTGCAAGGACCTCTTCCAAGACATAAGGGGCCATTTTATAATTTGATTTTTTGTTAATTTTCTTTGTTAAATAAAAGGAAAAAAATATATATAATACATACAAAAATGTCAACAAAGGCATTTTGGAGATAAATTCTGTCTTCAACATGTTCAGCGAATCAAATAGAATGCCTGATTTTATAATTTTTGCGCCATAGTTTTTGATTATTTTAGACATTTCAAACATCTTATTGAACACCGCATTGAAATTACACACCACACATTAATAAGGAGTAGCTTGTTGGTCTTGTGGTTAGGACACTGGCCTCGTGATCCAAAGGTTGCGGGTTCGAACCTCACTCCGGACTAGCAAGTTACTCCTATTTTCATAGCACAAGCGTTTAGCTTAGTTTGAAAATAGTAAGAATATTGATGTGACACGTAATCCGTGTTCACATCTCTATTTAAAAAAAATAATAATAATTTCCGTCTCTCAAAAGCTGCATTTTATGTAGGTTCCCTGCTTTCCGGGCTTCTCTGTTATCGAGATTCCTGTTGTTCAGCTGGTATGAAATTCGTGGTTTTTAATTTCAAATTCACTTCAATAAAAATGGCAATGTCGTATCAATGTCATTTTAAAAGATGTTTTGAAAAATTATCATCATCATCACTCTTGGTACTACAACCCTTGTTGGGTCTTGACCTCCTCAATCTTCCTCCACTCATCTCGGTTTAGTGCCAGCTCTCTCCAGTTCCGAAGCTCCAAGGCAGAGATGTCTTTGAGGACGTTGCCACTCCATCTCAATTTTGGCCTTCCTAAGCTCCTTCTCCCTATTAGCCTTGAGTTCAGCAGCGACTTTGGTGCTCGATGCTCGGACATTCTTTCCATATGACCCATCAACCGAAGTCTTCCCAGTTTTATATATTTTGTGACGTTTGGCTCCTCAAATAGAATATAGAGCACATTGTTGTAACGTCTGCGCCGTTAATTTAATTTAATAAAAAATATTAAAATCTGCTTAAATAAACTTGTGCTATTGCTTTCTACTTCTAGGGGAGTATTTCCCGAAATTTTCCGTATTTTTAACAACCGCAATTAATTGTTATTATTATAAAATAAAAAAAAGTGTGTCAAAATCAAGCGATATAATGTTTTAAAATATAAAATTTCTAAAATGTTTAAATGTTTCTTTTGGGTCTGAGCTTGTAAATTCAAAAATCAAAGTTTACATTTCAATTTATTTTGCATGTCAAAAGAATACACGCAACTCTCATATTCGTTTCGATTTTTTAGTTTACTTTCGATTTTGCCTAAAAAGCTCTATTTTTATTTACGTTCGAATTGATTCAATACATGGTTTGTATAAAAAAACTAAATGCTATTCCGATTTATACTAAAACGGAAAAATAAATGGTGATGTCCTCGAGTCATTTAAAGGTTGAGATTTTTATTTATATTGAAAATTCGTGGTGAGATTGTATATCGCATTTCTGGCAAACCCTTTTAACCCTTTAATTACGGCAGTCCATCATGTGCTAATCCAAACCATATAATATTGTCACCGAAAATCCAACAAATAGGGTTATGCTAAACACAGTTTTCTTTTGTTTTCTCAACAAATCTTTTATTTGCGATCATTGAAAACTCAAATCTAATAAAATGGAAAAGATATTAACACTGATATAGTCAGTGAATCTTAAGCACGACAGTAAAACATTGAAAACATACTAATTGTAGTGAATAATCAAAAAAATAGAATTCGAAAGACCAGACTAGATGGACAGAAAATTAAGTTATATAAAGGTGGATAATATCAGAAACCATAACAACCAAACCATCAGGATGGAGTATCTGAGTATATTAATTATTTTTTTTATATTCATTTAATTATAATAGATCAATTTTACTCATATTATAAAATAAACTTAATCTTTTTACCTACTACAATATAATAAACGAGAAGGTGAAGATATATCTGATAACAGCTAATACTGAGGTGAAGGCGAGATTTAAAGTAAAATAACTAAAAGCAAATTAAAAAAGTTTAGGATGCGAAATGTTACAATTGACATTTATTGTGATTGAAAAGTTGAAAACATATTTTTTTAATATTGATAAAATTAAGTATTATGGTTTGACATATTTTTTTTATTATAATTTAAATTTTTAAATACAATATTACAGATATTTTTGTGATTGTAAAGTTCGAAAAAAAAATTGTAAAACACAAAAACGGTTTTCTTGATTCATTAGAATGATGAGACGTTCATTTGATCCATCCATCTTGTAAAGGATTATCCTCTTGCTCCTTTGCTTGCAATATTCCCGAGTATTCAGTGTTTCTCCAGACTTCTTCCAGATTGAAAATTTTACAGCGTTACGATTTACGATCCATGCATCGAAAACATTTAATTCAAATTCATCCAGTATGTTTCAACAGTGTCATTCATCTCAGAGTCCACATTTTTACACAATTCAGTAATATGGAAAATGTTATTTTACGAATATATAAAATTACTTTACATTCTTTAATCCCAAGTTGTAAGCCATTCACACAGCCGCACCGTAATAGTTCCTCTTTCAATAGACTGTTTGGTCATGGAAAATACTCTTACTTCTCATAAATCGTTCTGATTTGAAATCTGTGTACTCTGAAAGGGTAAGGGTACCCCTATGCTTTCTCGATTCTAGTAAAATCCCATTACTGCGGCTTTTATGAATATTTCATTAAATAAGTCGTTACTCCGTGGCATCGCATCTGAACTAAATGACAGTTTAGAGTTTTAATTAGTTCCGGGCAGTTAAATCAATTTCTTTTAAGTATAAAGCAGTAAAATTATGGTAATTAATCATAAGTTCATTATGTCTATTCTTTTGGTGTTTATTTCTTGGGCATTAAATATGTTATAATTTCTATACATTTTATTTTATGAGTTCATTTCAAAATAAAAAAAGTTTAATCAACGCTCCTTAATGATACGTATCTATCGAAACCGATAACGAATTCTAAAAATAAGTAACAAGCATACATCAAATAATTTAAAATAAATTCAATTTTAATAAGTTTTAATATTAAGTTCTGCAAGTTAAGCGTTATTTGTAATATGACAGCTGTTTCGGCTCACTAGGCCATTATCAAACAAAAGGGTCTATTCTTGATGATTCTCTTGTATAAACTGTTATTATATAAAATTTTGACGTGATGAATATTATATATTTATTATATAAAATTACTAGCTGTTCGTACCTGGCGTTGCACTGGCTAAGGATTAAGTTGAAAATAAATTTGTGGGGGGAAACAAAGGTTCGATTCGAATGGTATAGATTTGCATCGAAAATACATCACGGGAAGGGAAGAGGTAAAAAATAGGAGGGAAATGTCGCTTATGTTACCGGCTGAGTTCTAAAAAATAAGTTTCCAAATCTTGAGTCCGATTGGTCGAACGGTACAGATTTGCATCGAAAATATATTAAGGGGAGGGAAGGGGTAAAAGAATAGGGGGGAATGTCACCTATATTACCCGCCGGGTCCTAGAGCATAAGTATGCAAAATTTGAGATTGAGTTTTATAGGTATAGGTAATATTTATATATTTTTTTATTTTAAAATATTCATTTTAAATTTTGCTAAAATACGACAGCCGTCGAAAAATGTGACGAGGGAATAAATTGCGCAAGGCTGAGGCTGAGATATGAGACCGAAAGTACCCGCTCATGGCTACAGGCCGCCGAGATGGGATTTCTCGAGGAAAAGTAGGAGTTTGCAGAAGAATAGAACCAGAAAAACTCAAATAAGATAATGTCTCAAAGTAGAACCTTTATTGACGTTGACGATACCGGCAGATAGTCTGCCAAAGCAGATTTTCAGGGCAAGGCCAGAAGGCAGAAAATCAAGGGGCCGTCCTAGAAGAGCTGGCGGAATCATTTGGAGGACTGCAATTAAATTGGGCTGAGGTGGAGAGCGAAGCCCAAGATAGGAAAAGTTAGAACTTTCTATGCGGTGCAGGGAACCGGACTCATAAGGATAAGGAGTAGAAGGAAAAGAAGAAGAAGACTAAAATACGACGGAATATTTGCTGTGACTATATAAACATTGAATGACATGTGATAAAATAAAGAGATTCCCGCTGCATTGTTATGCGGATGATGTTATACTAATATAAGTGTTGAAATAAAGTAAAAATTAGCATAATTATAAACATTAGTTTGAAACAAAAAGTTTTAAACAATAGTTTTAAACAAAAAACAATATTTTTTGCATGCATGTTATATTCTATTCAATTACATCGTTAGTGTTTACGACGCAAAACAATTATAACGATATAATGGTACCAACAAATTGCATCTACTAATACAATACAAGTTTTTACATACAATTTGATTAGTTTAGATACACGCACACCTTGCGTGTGGGTCGTGCGCGTATAATTATGAACGTAACAAGAACTTAATTTCTAATAGATTATTATTGATTTATGAACGATAATATCATGCATAAAAATGTACGAAAAGATTTTAAATTTTGGAATTACGAATATCCGTTAAAAACGTTGCAATAAGTTCAATAATATAAAATATTCTCCCGATCCCACGACCGTTTCGAATCGTCTGATACCATCAGCTTCGTCCCTGAAGATTCAATTTTAGCATAAATTGTCCTTGAAGTGGCGTGACCCAAAAATCGACCTGTATCAAAATTATATCCAAGTAACATGTTATTTGAAAATCAGATTTTCTTCTGATAACTTTTAGTCAGTTTTTTCTTATTGTTAGATATGTATAAGATAATAAATATAATACATTAAAAAATTAATGTGTTGGAAATATATGAATACGGATTATTAATGATGTGTCTTAGCTTTTGTACAGGAATATTGAAGAGCGGTACTTCCATCTGATCTCTACCCATTTGAATTGTGGGTTGGGTCCATTTGAAAATTTAAGCTAGAATCATACTAATTTACAAAAAATTAAAGCTAGAATCGTACATATATGAACTAACTTACCATCACGTTGTTTTTCCACAACACGGAGCACCATACTCTTCTTTCCCGATACCTTGCCTCTTCCACATCCTTGCTTCTTCCCATGTAAGTTCTTCGATTTTAGTAGGACTATCTTTCAGTTAAATTGATCATTGATCATGCCATTTCCATGAACGTCCTCTATTTCTGATGCCATCAACACTTCTATATCTTCATCTATATATCTCTAAGCAGTCTCTCCTCAATTTTTCCAAATCACGTCCGAACCATCTCAGAAGTTTAATTATCTCTATGTCTAATTTATTCTCCAATTTCTAATTTCATGCATCCCGACGTCTCTAATAAATAACCATGTCCCATCTCGAGTATCATGTACATCATCTCTTCAATATCCCAATAAGTAGAACTATTTCTGGAATATATTATTTTATTATATATGAGCTTACAATGATTTGTCGACAAACATTAATATATGAGTGTGAGTCAAAAATTATCTACACTTTCACCATAACCCTCCATAAACATTATCATACTGTCTTCTTCGCATGCGTGATTAGAGTTGGTACGACTGCGGTCACTGTGCAAAATCTGATCTCGATGACGTCATTTGCCTTCTGGCTATTACAGCAGTTTGCACCAAGGAGTCATAGTGATCCCGATTCTCCGGTCGGAGGATGTTAAAGGGGCTGAAATGAACCGTGAAAATAATTCAACATAATACGGGGACAGTGCTTTATCACATAAAAGTGTATTTTAGTTAATCCAGAAGGTTGAACATGGTCGAAAAAATGTGGCCCACGAAGAGAGAGCAGGACGCCCCTCAACCTCCATCACTGACAAGATTCAGCAAAATCGAGAAATGGTTCTTGCAAAGAGGGGAGCTACCTTCGGTGAGGTAGTAACTTTTTAAAACATTAATCACGGTTCTGCCCATCAAATCATCTACGGTAGGACTGGCTTTCGTAAACTCTATGCAGATGTACGCAGAGTTAGACTTGCGGAAAGCAGTGCAACAGAGGCTTCGCGACCAACCGAGAACCTTATTCTTGTGAGGAATATGCAAGCTTGTGGACCGCTGGACCGGCGGAAGGGATGGAGGGGAAAGATGATCGGGAACGCTGGAGGAAGGGGAAAATGAAGAAGATATTGAACCCGTTTCTTTACGTGAATAAATTGTGGAACAAAGAGTAAATAATTGTTGACTTGTCCTCGTATATTTTGTCTTGTGACCGATATTTAAAAACCAAATAAATAATATTCAATAACGCAGTATATTAATGATTTTTTCTTGTTAGCGTGTTTATTATATATTTAATTACCATTTTTACCATTTACGATTATTTATCTACATGAAATATGTAAGGATACAAGTTATTTGTTACAATTTTTTCTTACATTATTTTCAGCACCTTTATTTTATAACTTTTATCAGATTTATTTTAAAAAAATAATTCAATAAATATCTAAGCTATTTTAAATCCTATTCACTTATTATTCCGTTTCTTACAAATATATTCTATAAAACTTTATTTGACGCAGTAAGCCTAAGTGATCGTATTTCCAATATTTTCAGTCGACTTTTATTTCTCTTTATGTATTACCACAATTCAGTACAATTGATTTGTTTACATGAAATGAAAATAAACATTATCATTCGATAGGAATTTTGGTAGTTTATATAAATTTTAAACAAAACATATTATAAAACTATATTTTACTATAGATCAATATTTATATAAATACAAATTATTGAGTTAAGTTATTAGATTGATTGTGCCTTCATTGTAAATTATACGGGGAGAATAAATAAAACGAAAAAAACAAGAATAAATAACAAAAAAATTGAGCGAGTATTTTTTTTTTAATTTACAACAGTCGTAAATGATGTGTTAAATCTTTTCTTAGAAAAGCCGCTTTCGTTTCTCAGTTACCCTCAATAATGACACATCTAAACTGCTTACGCGATGAGTCAGTATAGAAGTCTGCGGCTCGAGCAAGCAGTTTGGACGAGTCGGTAAAAAAGTCTGCGGCTTTCCATGAACCGAACAACCGAACAAATGAAAACATAAATTGTTTTATTTGCAAACATGTCAATACGATATGTATATTCACTAGGTATGTTATATGTTTATGTGCGGATAAATTAATGCAATATTTTCGTATATTGATATTTCTCAAAAGTCTTAAATTGATTTAATTTTTGAATCGCATTGTTATTTCAGCTAATAAAACTGCTCGAGGTCCCACAGATACTGTATGTTTTTTAATAAAATCCAAGAATCGAGGACATTATAACGAAGTACTGAAACCTAGGACCTCGATATTGACATTCTTTGTTACAATAGAAATAAAAATATTTTCTTTGCTGTTTTCTACTCTGTAGCTATCATTTTGGAGCCATTAAAATGTATAACGAGTCTTGCTCCGCACGAGAACAAACTTTTATCGGAGTGTATTTTTAAAATGCAGCCCCATTTTCTTTCAATGTTTTCATTTCCTTCCCCCGAGATATTTCCTGTGGACCGGAATATTTATTTTTGGTTTGTGGCTGAATATTTGCAAACTTTATTTTTAAGTTGATTAGTTTGGGGATTCGAATGGAAGGTACCTAAAATTTTAATACTGCTGTTATGTTGTTTACCTGCTTGGACTGGAGAAATATAGCTTTTAATGTGATTTCAATAAAACTTTTATTTGAAACAAATTTACCTTTAACGTGTTAGGTAACATTTTATTTTATCGGAAGCTTCCCGTGTAAATTCTATTGAGAAAGTAGGTTAAAAAGACGTATAACGTTATAAACAGTATACAAAGTTTAGTAAGGAATATGTTTTACCGGTTTCTCGTGAAAAATGTGTCACGAAATTACTTTGTAACAAATTTAAAAGTCTCGATACGAGACGTGATAGTATTACATCAGTAATGATATTTTGTATCTTTACAAAATTATAAATAATCTTTATTGATTTTCATATTAAAGCTTCATGCAAGTATCACATCACTAAGGAAGCGTGGAATGTTCCGATATGATACCTACCACAGCAATATCGCGCTTTTTTATCCCATTTCACGACTGTGTAGACTGCACAGTATTCAAAACTTGTGAAATGGATTGGATATATTCTCCGACTTATTAGCAAGCTACAAAAAACTTTTGCACGACACTTTTTCATAAAGTTATGTTTATTTTATTTAATATATTTATTTATATTATCACTTATATTATAACGCCCCACTAGGTTAAAACTGTTCTGTGGAAATTATAATCAACACTTTAATATTTTAATAATATAATACACAAGAAGTAAAAGATATATATATATATATATATAAATATTTAGGTTATTATGTAATATTTGTACATATTGTATTAGTCACAATTATTATTTTATTACAGGAAACCCCTATATTATTTTTGTTATTTTTCTTTATTCATACTTGACTTCTTTTTTTTTTTTATTTTTCTGTTTCAAATACATGATCTTCAGCACTTCAATTTTCTTATGTAATGATCTGTTTATTATTGCTGCTTATTTTTTTAACTCTAGAAATACTTTATTTCTATGCTTTTAGAATATCACATTTTGTTATACGATTCTTTGTTGCTTTTTGTATTAATGCTATGCTAATTTTGTAATAATTGCTTAGATATAATGAGACGCATGCCATAAGCAACACACTTTGGTTTTCTCAGTACACTATCAGATTCCGTTTGGTGGATTCCAGATTATTTAGAATGATGAACACTGTATATCGCTATCTTTAAGATTTAATTCAGTATCGAACATCTTGAAATCTTCAGCAGACTTGTACTACGTTGCTATCAAGAATTATATGAATTGTTTATATGAATTATATGAATTGTTTATATGAATTATATGAATTGTTAACAGAGGTGATCTAAGGTTGGTGACTTGGGGAACTTGCGAAGTATAATGACTAAACACTGAACAGGACCACCTGCCGCAGCAATGTTGCTTGGATTAATTTGCGTGAGAAGATACCCACTGCGTAATTTACGAAACGAAATTTTGCGATATTAAGTTAAATAAAATATATTTTAGATGTTAGTATTTTAAATTTTCTAATAAAATATAATATTTCTTCTTAAGTTATTGCATGTTTATACATGACGTCTTACAACTAGTAGCAAAAACTTTAGGGGAGTCTTCTTCATTCGATTTTGAATAAAAAGTATTATTTAAACATTTTGTGAAATGTCAACAATCAAACCTTGCTAAAAAAAATATGGTTCAAAATTTCGCACGGTTATAATCATTTTATTTATCTTGTATTAAAGCGAATCAATTTTTAATATTCGATATAAATTACTTCCATGATAGTTTTACAAAAGGTCAGTCAGACATATTGAAAAAAAAAGTTGATGTACCTAGCGTGTTCTTAACTTCCATCTCGACTGACTCGACAGGGTGTACCTACTCTTTTATCTATCTAGAAGTAGAACTTTTTGTGCACTGAATTTCTCCATTCACCGATCATCTGAATCATTGCGATATTATTAAACTGAATAATTTTTTTTAAATTGAATATTTTACTATCAATCTTATCACATTGAAATTATTTTATTTTTTTATATATATTTATTATTTTATCATTAATTATATATTAAAATATCTTATTACATTGAAAAAAACTCGTTTGTAAACTATACTCCTTTTAATTCAAAATCATCATCAAGTCGATTGTAGCTAATTATCTTACCTACATAATAACCTTATTTCTTTATTTTCTCAATTTTACTTCACTACCTTCTCTTCACCCTTTTTCTACCCAGTCCAACTCCACTATTATTAGCCGTTATATTAATATTTTTCTTGTTCTCGTGTTGTAGATCTTTATTATACTTTAATTTTATCTTATTAATGTATTGTGCAACTTTATTATTAGTTTACATTTAATTCAATGCGTATTGCTATTATTCAATGTAAACTGCTAAGATTTCTACACAAATAAAAAAAATGCACAAAATATTTTGATAAATTTGACGTTGACTTCTGATACCAATGTAGCTTCATCAAGACGGACGTACTCTAATTAACAAATACTTTAAACAAATTTGTTAAGAAATTAACAAATTTGTTTAAAGTATTTGTTATAGGTGTTTATAGGCAACCAGAGTTGAGGTATGAGTGCGGAAAGCGTAATCACATGAAAATTTTCAAAGACATATTTATTTTATGCATAGTAGTGTTGTTGTTATTGTTATAATACAGTAGTGTTGAAACCAATCGACATTTAACGAGACAAAGTGGTTCAAACAAAGTTTGTTATATTCTTAAATGAAGAAATTATAGTTATTGAATAATTAAAGTAGGAGTGAATTTTGAATATTTATAAATATATACTTTTTATTGTACACTAACTTATTCATACATTTAGGAACTTAAATTTTACACGCACACAAATATATTAATTATACTTACACTCTTGTTTATACAGTGAATGTGTATGCAACCCTGTTTAACAAATGAATTATGCATTAGTATGCCCGTGTAATATTCCATGTGTGAGCAAATGTAGATTTCTGTTTGCTTAAGATGAAATGTGCAAGTTATTAATAACCTACTCTTGCACAACATTAAGAAGGATGCTAAAAGAATAAAAAGAAGAAGATAAATAAAAATAAGACGTATAAATGATTGAATATATGAGACTCGTAATAAGGGATTGACAAGACCAAGGATTTGAGCTGGAGAGCATGGAAGAACAAAACTAACATGCGGCGGAATTTTATTTTACACCCAAATTTTCAAAATCCATAAAAGGAAAGAAAAGTATATGAAACCGATTTATTTACTTTTCTTTCCAGAAACAGACAGAAACGTATGCATATAACACGTTACTCAGCGTTCTGTAGACGCATGATTATACATATACTACATAAATATTAAATATTAAATACGAGTATAACAGATAAAATAGATGGTCTAGTAAGAAATTTGACTTGAGATTTAGCGATTGAGGAATCCAGCCTCATTTTGGGAGACCATCAAGTTGAACAATTGTGCTACTTTCAAGGGATAATTGTTTGGCTCAGTTTGCGCATATACGCAATTATTTAGTACACAATGCATATGCGCAATACGCATCTCTAAATAAAACATGTCACGATGGCCCTTTCAAATATTACTCTAAATAATATCAAATAATACTTACTTTTCACGCGTTTGTATATATCTATTATGTTAAAAAGCAAAGCAAAAAACTTTTTTAGTTTAGTTTAATTATTGACATACAAATTTTTTATAACGAGCTGTAATTCTCCCGAGAAAATTAATCTTATTTAAAAAACTTATCAGAAATTAATTTGTTCTTCATTTTCCTTCCATATCTCACCAAAATATTTTAATGTACGAATATTTGAATCATTTCATTTTTTAACTTTTAGCCCACCTTTAACTAACTTTACTTTATGGCGTCACTCTGATTTTTTTTTTTTAAAGTATCCTAGTTTAGTTGAGTGCCCGGATGTCAAAACTGAAATCAAGATTTGGCGGTCGCAAGTATTTAAAAAGTTATTGCACTTTAAAGTTAAAGAAATGTTTCCATACATTTTGACATTTCAATAATTTTATCTATATCATAGAAAAGAAAAATATAATCTTTACGACGCAAACCATAGACAAAAGAATAACCTTATGAGAAACTGACTGAAATTTTTCAAAAAGATTATTTTTTTGATAAAAATCGTTATTAATTCTAGTAAGGTACGAACCATAATTAAAAAAACATTATGCAATAATAAATACATAGATTTGGCAAAAAATATGTTTTATAAAAATTATCAATTTTTATAAAACATTATTAATTGACAATTTTGTGCCTATTTCTATGAAATATATTTTCAATATGGATGTATTTTTCGTAGTGATGTGCCCTCGTATACTCGCTTGCTACGGCCCGTCAGAGTTTTACCTCGTTGTGTTTGGTGGCAAGGCAGTCGTAGGGGCGTTCCGCGGGTTTGTGTCCTCGGGTACTCGCCTACTATGGCCTGTCAATGTCTTAACTCGTTGTGGCAAGTTAGAGGCAAGGCAGTCGTGGGGGAGTTTCACGGGTTTGTGTCCCCGGGTACTCGCCTGCTACAGCCCGTCAGGGTTTTAACTCGTGTTATGGTTTGATGGAAATGCAGTTGTGGGGACTACGACCCGAAAACTAACTAACTAACCTAACGTAACCAAACTTAACTCCACTAACCTAACTAAACTAAATAATCAGAAAGCAAGTCTTGTGAAAAATTTCAAAAATTCCTATATTTATATTTTTATATAATCTATCATTTGCGTAAAATAATGTTATCCACTTTTCTATGGTTGTTCATGGAAATTACGTTTCAAACATCAAAAAATAAAAAATTGGTAAAAGATTGTAAACTTTATAATGTAATAATTTTTGAAATAGTTGCAGCCGAACTATACCAGGATATTTTTATTAAAGAAAATCGGAATGACGCCACAAAGTAAAGTATAGCCAAAATATTTTTTCAAAAATATTTCCCACACCTCCGGCTTCTACCAAAGTGATGTCAATCATATTCCAAGAAAATTAATAAAGTGCAAACTTTTTGAAAGATTAATTATAATTTTTATTCGAACATTTAAAAAAAATGATGATGGTACAGGTCACTGAGTAATTTTTGCCTTCAAAATTGTTTAAAAGCACAGCATCATTGCTCTCAAACTAATCAGAAAGAAAAACTTATTTTAACATTATTATTGAATAATATTTAAGATTTTTAGTTAAAAATATTATTTTATTTCCACAATACCACGTATTAAATAGCCTTCCCTCCGAGTTCTACAAAAACAACAAATCAATTGCAATAAATTATTTTGAACAAAAATGTTGACTTCAAATTTTCGACAGTATTATTGAATATGGAACATTATCGAGAACGTCTTAAGTACTTTGACGAAAAATATTAATTAAAAAAAGCTCATAAACATGGATGAGTTTTTTAAAATTTTTTTACAAATTATTTAAAACATACCCAAAAAGTATCTTTCTAGATGCTCATCTGTTGCACATAAAATAAACAAATGAAATCATATCATAGATATGTATAAAATTTTAAATAAACCAAACGATAACTTAATATTTTAAAATATCATGTACAAAAAACATTTATGTGAAGGCCTTTCTGTACACAGTGTATTGATAAATATACGTAGTTATGCAGAAAGCATCCAACCCACAAAATGCTAAAAAAAAAGTTATGTACAGGTTTCGACAGCTCAATGCTATATTTTTATGTGAAAACTTTAAATTCTAAGTGATATAGTTTTTGATAAATTCAATATTTTCTTACCCACATTATGGCCATTACCTACCCTTAAATTAACTCATAAACTAAAAAAGGCTTCAAATTTACAAATCCTTGCAAAAAAAATGTTGCTTAAAAACATCCATTCGATATAAACGCATTATGCATCTTTTTAATTCTACTGTTACTACTCGATAATATTTTTATAGAAAACATCTAAAGGGGTTAAACATTTTCGACACTTAATACACAGGTAATACTTTTTACTTGATTTATCAAATTCATAGAACACAGAATCCACATAGAAAAATAAATACTGTTTTTCGTACATTTAGACATTTTGTAGAAAGGATCCAAATTGTAAAACGTGTCATATCTTCGTGAAAAATTTTTTTCTTATAATTACATTAAAAAACATCTCTACAATGAGCCCCATGCAATTATTAATTAAATATTGACGTATTAGATTTTTGTAGGTTCAAATTTTTAGACGCCATTTTCTCAGTTTAATGTTTTTTTGTTGGATATTTTCTCTATAACTACGCCCAAATAAGTAATTACGTAGTACATAAAATTATCAAAAAATGTTTAAAAACATGTTTTGTCAAATTTCTTATGATTGAATTTCTTACTCAGTGTTCACTCATAAAGCACTCATTGTAAAGCTACGCGTACAATATATTTTTATTTTATTAAACCAAAATATGTTTTCCAAATTGGCATCAAAAAAAGTCAATGCTGTCAAAGAAATGAATACCTTTGAAATCATGAATATAAAATTTCACATGAAAACGTCAAATTTGTATAATATAGCTTTTACGAATATTTTTGACTGATGGTAAAAAATTAAGTATTTTTACTTTTGTACATGCTGTGATGTATATTAATAAAATATTGTTTCAGGCAAAGAAAGACTTTTGAATGTTTTCAAACATTTATTAAGTAAATACGAAGAAAAGAATCTTTCTGCTCGACTGATAAGTTTTTACATAAATTTCAATTACTTATGAACCTGTCTTAGATTATACGTTATTTTGTATTTTTCTACACAATAACGTATTTTAGTCTTATAGAAGAAGGAAGATGTAATAGAACGCCATACATTTATTCTACCCATGTCATTCAGAAATGGGCTGGCTTTGCCAATCGCTCATTTACACTATACAGGTTGTAAAAGAACTACATAGTCTATAATACTTTACTGCCTAAATAAGGGGTCGAAATTATGAAGCAACACTCTCCCAATACACATGTTCTTCCCTTTTTATCAATATTTATGACATTTCTTCTGTAAAATATTGGATTATCGTGAAAGTAAATTATATCGATTAAAAATTAAAAAATTTAATACAAATAGAATGTTTAATTTGCACAAATCTGAAAATTTGGTTACGCTGGAATAAACTGATTAATATTAATATCTGTGTGTAGTTTTCTGGAATGTTCTGCCGTATATATCTGACCTCTCTGACCTGAGTTTCGGATACCGATGTGATGAGTATGCGTTGATGTTAAGATTAGGTATTGACATGCAATACCGTACCAAAATCAGGGTGTGTCTGATTTTTGATAGATTAGGTTAGGTAGGTCCTTAATATTTACACATAGTCATCACATCAGGCCTGGTGATGGTTCCTGCAATGGAATCCGAAACGTTGGCTAGAGAGGATATATATAAATGGCAGAATATCCCATAAAACTGCACACAGAATATTCTGGAGGACCGTGAAAACCTGTGAATATTTTTAGTATTAATATTTCCTTTAATGTTTCCTTTAATACTTAGTATTAATACTTAGTATTAACAATTCCCTAATGAATGTAATCCCCAGATTATTACATTCGTTAGGGAATGAATATACGGAGGTGGTCGACATTTTTGCTGATAGCATAACTGTGTATAGTACTGAATTGAAACATTTCTATACGTCTCGACTAAATAGTAAAAGATAAATAAATATCACTTTTTCTTTTCTAAACTTCTCTTTTTCAATTTTGCTTTTAATGTACTTAAATATATTATTTATTGTATAACTGTTTTAATAGGTACTTTATCCTCTTTGAGGAGTACCTACCAATGTATTTTTAATCTTTTATAACTACTTATGTGATTTTTTTATTGTATATTTTATGAAAACCCATATGGGCGTTTAATAAATAGATAAATATTAATATTTTAAAAAATGAGGGTAAATAACACTGTTTTATTCCACTATATTTATTTTGAATTGTTAGAACGTTTTCGGGATTTCTCCCATTGTCAATAACAACACGTTTACAACTAAATTAAAAATAATTCGAGACAGAATTTATAGGGATTGGGTGGGTGTAATGGTGGTGGGGGTTGGGGGCGGGGTTAGAATGGACAGGAATGGGAATTATTTTTAATTTAGTTGTAAACGTGTTGTTATTGACAATGGGAGAAATCCCGAAAACGTTCTAACAATTCAAAATAAATATCGTGGAATAAAACAGTGTTGTTTACCCTCATTTTTTAAAATATTAAAAATGAATTTCCACAAGGTTACAAACAAAAAACTTGAACGAAGATAAATATTAGTAATATTATTAGTATATTAATATGTAATCCATCCTAAGACGTGATGATAGATAGTAGAAGAAGAAGGAAAAAATTTCTCGGAATTGAAACATCACTTGAATATTCAAAAATAGAAAAACTATTCATCTCATACAGATAAGAATTAAAAACAGATCACTCTAAAATGTTGCATTAATCGTGAAATTGACGATGATGATGGTAAATTATGCGATACAACATAACTAAGAAAATTTTAACAAATAAATATTTCAGAATATCAGAATATTTTGAGCATGTCCAAATTTTTTCAGAACAGAACTGGATTTTTTGTCTCAGGGATATCATTAATCAATCAATGTATCAATTATCTCATAGCGACGAAACTGTATATTTATGGGAAGGTAGGTATAGAAGTTTTTGGGTGTACGTAGGGCTTACGATCCATCGTACGGCTGGTTTAAGTGATCACTTTACACATATGCAACGTTCGCCATTTCCACGCATGATAGAATACCATGTCTATTAATTTTTGGAAGTTGTATATATATTTAAATTATGCGCTACGTTTCACATGTGAGTTCTAACGATCCCCCTCGCGACTACGACTAAAGCTTTTTCATTCCCCTTGAATATCCACTCGCTAACGTCGCTAAATGAGACATCTTTATAGACTTTTTTGGAGTTTTTTGAAGCAATATACTTTATCTGTGTGAATGAAAATTGAAATAATATTTCTGGTGTATGCTAGTGTAATGTTAGTAATTCGGACGAATTTCATCCACATAGATAAAGTATATTGCTTTAAAAAACTCATATATTTACATTGATTGATTAATAAATATTTCAACATTAAAAATTAATTTTTAGTTTCAATTGCAGAATTTTTTAGCTATTCTGGTCAACGTTTGAGATCCCATTTTCAGAGAGTTCAGATACGTACGGCAGAATAGACCAAAAAATCTACACAGAAGATAACATGGAAACATTCCTAATTATTTAATTTTTGAAAAAAATGTATAATAAGAATTTCCTTATCAAACATTTATTTTGTAATTTTTTTATATTCTTATATATTTGAAAGACTATGTCCAGCATCATAACAGACATGTGCCTCTATCAAATTTATATTTTGCTTTCAATAGAAATTTATTTGAAGTTTTTTAAATAGGTATATGTTTATATCTCCAAGCAATTAATTTTTGTTAATTAAAATTTACTCACACGTGAGATTCTCACAATCACTTATTTCCAAGAAAATCGGAGCCTCCGTGTGTAATATTTGCCCATACGCACGTGCGACGAGCTAATATAGGCACGTGTGCGCATGTGCAGTGAAAACGATTTTAGCGTTGAATTTCATTAAAATAATTTTCTTCTAGATTGTGACAAAAATAAAGTTTTTTTTAGTTCTATTACTATTGGTGTAGCTATAATGCTCAGTAAAAAAATAAAATGGTAAGTTTACGTATAACATAGCAGCGTTTCGTTTAAAGAGAACAAATTCGGCAAGTTTTAGTAAAATTTTCGTATATACAACCGTATTCCGAAAACATAACGTTAGCAGGTAATAGGTTTAACTTTTCATTACGGCAGCAAAAAAATATCGTCGGGTACGTTTCGGGGTAGCTAAATTATCCAAAATCATATCAATTTTTGATAGTTTAAAAGGAAAAAACTGGTTGTTTCTTTTTACTACGCTTGTAATTTAACTTAATTTATAATCATTCAAAAGGCTTTTTTGTGCTTACATTTTTCTATTTAATTAATTTAGTATCACAAAGTTCAACAATATAATGAATATTTGGATCCACTATTTAATTTTCTGTGCAATACAAATTTGATTTTTATAGAACATTTAAGTATCGGTACTTATTGTATTCTTCTGTGTACTTTATACTATTTACCACAACTTATATTACTTAAACTGTTAACCAACATTTACTTTTTTCTGCGAATCTATTGTTTATTTGTATTGTGTACTTTTAGGGACTTTTTAGCCGTGTCTTACTTAACTACTAATCTACTTAATCTATTGAAACGAAATATGTTTATTGGTCGAGTGGACAAGATCTTCACCTAGTGATTCAGTAGTCGGGGTACCGAACCTCATTCTTAGAGACTAGTTAGCCGGGGCGTGCAGTGAGAACAAGAAGAATGATTTTTTACTAAGCATATATTTTGATAAGAAATGGAAATAAGAGATATTTATCGTAATATTCCGATCACAAAAATCAACATATATAGTATGCTGCCAGATAAATATTTAATTTTGATTTTTTCCCCCAGTATGTGTTTAAATAAATGCTTAAATGTTCTTACCGCACGTGTCTGCTAGTTAGTCCTATTTTCATAGCACAAGCGTTAAGCTTAGTACGAATCTCTTTTTAAAAAAAATTAAAATGATTGTATTACTAGAATCCTACTTAATACATGGTAATATATTGTTAGATCAATACTTACATAGCGAAGCTGGAGGCGAGGAGGAGACGGGTCTTAAGTATCCTGGAAATCCTTGGCTAGGTAGTAGAAGCAGAGTTTGGCCACGCGGTGAGTTTAAATGAAAGAAATGAAGAGAAATGTTATCTAGAAATTTGGCCTTGTTTGGGTAAGAACTGCAAGAGATGTAATCCGGGTAATCGTTGATGTATATGCTGGCCCACAATGTAGTTCGCTTTTCAGACGATTTTTTCTTCATTTTCTTCTTCCTATGGCTTATCTCTTCAATTTTAATCGCTCTTACCTTGGTTAACATCACTGTGCTTACAGCAGTTAAGAAAACTTCTCCAGTACAGATTGGCAAAGATACAGTAGAACACATTACCTAAAGTCCTTCAGTCATATATTTTTTTTAATTTCTCATTATTTGTTCAAGATTGTTATGTTTTAAAAAATTTATTGTTGCATATACTTACCTTATTATTTTTTCTTATGTATCCCAAGCACAATATCTTCATTTTTCCATATCCATCCAATTTATTTGGAGCATTCTTCTGTAGATTCATATCTCAAATGTTTCAAATCATTTCTTAGGTATAATTTCTTATTCGCGACACACAGCACGTCAGTATGACTTATTTTCGTTGTCACCCAAGTGACAGAGCTTGAGAGAGGCACATATTCAAAGTTGAGCGCAAAACAGCTGAAGATGAAAAATAATACATTATTTCGTAAAACACCGAAAACGTTCACAAGTTGCATTCAGGTGCGGCGTTCAAACTAGTAAACAGTAAAAGAGAATATCATCTGAGAAGAAAAAAAGAAAAAAATCTATTTGCCACTTATTAATATTATATTACGTTTCCTCTCCGGCATGTAAATTGAGTCAACATTGCCTATTATTTTGTGAATATCTCTGTAAAAATACTAAACACAGAGTTTATATTTTAGTATATATTTATATATTCTGCAAAATAATTACTAGAAACAACAAAATAAAATTAAAATTGATATAAATTAACTGTTGAAACGTGTTGAAAAAATCAACACGTTTCGAAGCCAATGGCTTCTTCGTCAGGATAACAAAAAAAAAAAAAAAAACAAAAAAAAATGTTTTCTCGAACAATTTGATATAAATTTGTCAATACGTGTTTTTATTATGGAGGGGAGTGATGTTCGCAGTATGCGCAGGGTGTCGAATTCATCGCTTTTATAGCGATCTTCGATAGGCATCTTTATCTGACCTCAGATTATTAACACGCACGTGATGAATATTTTGTGAAGGCGTTAGTGTGGGAATAGTACCATGGTTGTGATATGTAGTATTACATGCTAATGTAGTGGTTATCCTGACGAAGAGACAGATTCTTCGCGTAACCAGTAGGCTAAAAAAAAAAACAGAAAAAAATTGTTATCTACTAACATAACTAACATTTTGCTAGAATGATTTTTTAGTATTCGATGAACTTTATTTTAATGAATTTTAAATGTTCAATAAAATTCCAAAGCTGTAAAGAAAATAATTCAGAAACATTAGAAAAAGATGCAAATTGTGAAGTCGCTTATCTCCATAAATATTGATTAAAAGACATAATTGTTTGAATATTTTCACACTCTTAATTTAGGCGAAATGCCCTATTTACGTGTAATGCATTTTTAGCTCCGTTTCCTTGTACATGTTACAGTTAATATAATATTTAGTTTTACACGAAAACCCAATATGTATTTAATAAATTTTTCGAGCTATCGTTCATACCCCTTAAAAGTTTTTCGCTTTAGGTTCCACCCACGATATTAATTTTTAATAATAAAGTTAGAAAATTATTTCACTCGTGCCTAATTCACGTCAATTGTTAACATTCATTTAATTCACTTCAGTGCCGATAAATCGGCGTTTATTGATAAAATTTTAACAAGGAAATTTTAACGGCTCATATATTTAAATACCTATAACGGATACAGTAATGCGTCAGCTAAATATATTTAAAAAGTAACCCATAAAAACCAAGTTTTTACAATATTCCCTTTTAATAATTATTAATTTTTTTAACGAAAATTTGATAGATCTTCTTGATCGTCGCCATGAGTCTGCTTGCAAAGTTTCAGCTCGATTGGATCACGGGAAAAGGGTTAAAAATCGATCCAAAGTGTTTTTAAAGGCAAGCAAGCAAGCAGACGCCACGAGTTAATATAAAGGGAGTAAAAATATCGAACAATTAATGTTAGGTAGTCAACCTGCGTCTCTAAGTATAAATATGTTTTGAGTAATGTTAGAAATTGTTGATATCTTACTTTTATTTTTGTTTGTTTTTGTTTATATTATTATAAACCAAATTATGTACCTATAAAATTCAACACAAATAATTTTAAAATTTGAATTTTCCACGCTCTTAATTTAAAAATATTTTCAATAAAGCATTTTCGACTGACTAAATTTACTAAAACTATGCCGGAATTTTTTTCGGCATAATTTAATATTTGCCTTATTGTTGGGTTATTTTTATATTTTTGAAAACTGGTGATAAAGACACACATATGCGAAAAATTTCAGAAAAAAGAACTCTGAATAAAATAAAAAAATAGAAAAAGAAAGTAATTGATTATAATTCTGTTGTAAGCAAGGATTTCATTTTACATGAATTTATCCGGTTATTATTTTACTAACCATAGGTAAATTTATTGATTGATGCTTCTCTTATTCCGAAATACTCATATGGATGCAATAATACAAATTTCAAAGCAATATAAAAATAAAAGCTGTAAAAGAAAGAAATGAAAAATTGTAATAATTATCAATGACAATTATTACAGAAGAAGAAGGAAAGATTGATTCACCAAGACACACATTTAAATCAATGTTTTAATTTTTTTCTTAAAATTACTGATAATTTGAATGAAGCCAGAAACGGTTCAATTTGTACCTCTAGGTTTGGAACTATTCTGAGGCAGCTTTTCTTCGTCTATGGACTTCTTCCACTTGGCTTTTTCCAATTTTGAAAAACCATTAGTTTGATAACTTACGAATTGCAGTTGAAATATCTTGTGGTAGTTTATATATATTTTTCGTGAATTGTTTGTTTACTTGTACTTGTATCCGCTTCACATAACGAAATTTGTGCAATTTTTCTTTAAACAATTTAATTTAAAGAAATTGTTAAATTTGGTTTCTCTTCTCTCTTTCCGTTCACCATGTTTGCAATAAACATGTTTGTCACAAAGTTTGCGGCATTTCGCAGCTAGATTAAGAAATTTTTAGTCTTTTGATTTTCTTTCATGGCCCAATTTTTCACATGAGGTTTTAAATTTATTTCAAGTAATTTAGTTAATTTTATTTTATTTTTAACATTATTTTTATATGTTTATTCTGAGAACACAATTACTGGATTTTGTTCATAGAGGGATAATTATTAATTAAGATAAATTATAGAAGTTTCACAGAGACGAAGCTTATTATATGGGAAACATGTATTGCAGTCTTAATAAGGTGGCCCAAAGCTTATAAAAAGTTTTTATAAAAGGTTAATAAAACACTCTACAAGAAGTTAATATATTAAAAATATTAATTTGCATACGTATTTCAATGTATATGTTAATGTTAAATATTTCGAAAGAATATCATATATAAATAAAATAAATATTGCTTAAGATTCGACTTTAAAAAATATAGGGGTATTATTATCAGCTACAAAATCTATGTATACTATGTCATGGGATAAAGATGTCTCTGGATAAAGATATCCATTTGAATGTATGAAAGAAACTGATTAAGAACATATACACAACTTTCAAAAAATTGATAAAATGAGGATGTTTTACGGTGAAATTGGTGAACGTTACATTGTGTAAAGTCATCATTTATGCCAGCTCATACAGGTCATACAACCAGGGCCACGCTATAAAGACTTCCATAAACGTTTCCGATTTAAATAGCTTCGTCTCTATGAGACTTCTTTAATGTATCTAAATAAATGATTTTATTTATTAATTATTCTTAAAACAGTGCTTATGTAAATGTATACATATTGGCGGCCCTCGTAGCCCAGTGGGTATGACACTGGCTTCCCACACCGAGGGTTCCGGGTTCGAATCCCGGTGAGGTTTTAATCTATGTTGTTTACTCAAGTCTGAGTGTTTTGTGGTATATTTCGCTTCTATAATTGGGCCTCCTGGCCTATTGGTGCGTAAAAAAAATATTCTCTAAGATAAAAAGAATATTTATAAACTGAAAATGTTATTAGCTCTATACATCTCTATGTATCCATACATCTATATAGTAGTAGTCTCATTCTAGCTCTTCCTCCAATATTTATATATAATGCTTAGGACCAAGTTATCTGAAAGTCTAACTAAAATTAATGTGTGTTCTTAGGATTTAAATATTGTTTCTATAATTTGCGTATTGCAATAGTATTTTGGATTTTCTAAGTGTGTGTGTGTGTTTATGTTTGTATACCAAGATACAATAATTTTGGGAAAAATTTGTCTCGTATCAAAAGCACAGATTTATTAGATGTCTACCTCATTGTTATTGAGATATTTAGAATTACTTTTATATTGTTTTTTTAGCTTACATTCATGGATTATTTGCATTGGTTGACGCTCATTCTCATATAATTAACATCTAGAAAGTTTATTATATTTAAAAAAAGCATTTTAGCTGGCGTTAATAAGTTTTAGTGTTCGAGAATTGCAAGCAAAGTCCCAATCAACAAACTCAATATACATTTGTACCTACTGTCTCATGTCCCTGAATAGCGTAATCGATATTTAAGTTCGCATGGTCAGGGTTTATTCTTTGCTTGTTTTATAAGATTTGCCTAGGGGTGACAAATTGCGTAGACGGTAGGATTTTTTCTTGATTTATATATATTAGAGATTTTTTATATTTTATTTTTAGCTCATGGACCCTGCCCGGCTTTACCTGGGATTCATTGAGGGAAATTCATTCAAGTAGCATGGAAGGAGGTTCCTTTATATGGAATTTTTCCAATATATTACTTTGTAACTATTTCAACGTACTTTTCATTTGAACTAAATAAATAACTTAAAATTATTTAAAAAATCATCATTTTGTAGATCTCTTCATGCCTGATTGTCTGGTGCATGCAGTCTTTGTACTTAATTTTCAGATGTATGCGACAATATTTTTTAAGCTAAAACTTTCTTTTTAGATAATGGGTAATATTTTAAATCATTAATAACCTGCAGAAAATAATTATTTAACAGTTTTCGAGTGGGTGTTATTTTGATTTACGTTAAAAGCATGGCAACTAACATTTGAAAACACAACAAAAAGTTTACGAGGAATAAAACACCCAATAAAAACACACAAAATTAACATTTTGTTATTTTAAAAAATATGTGCATGCCTTCTGCGCAAAAAGAAGTTTCATATATTTTTCAATTCTTCAACCCTTTAAACGACAAATAGTAACCTTTCAAACATTATAAGAAAAACATAAACTCTCTACAAATTTAAACTTTTTTAAAAAAAAAAAGGATTTTATTTAATAAAGAACGTACATCTTTGTTATCTACTTAATACAAACAAACTAATTATATCGATCGCGACGATTTTTTCAATTCGTTACAAAAAATTATTTGTATAAATGATGCATATTTAAATCATCCTTCAGAACAGGTTACAGGCGTTACAGCAACTATCAAAAGTTAGTTTAGCTTCTCAAAAACAAAAGTAAACTGCTTTTTTGGTTCGAAAGTCGTTCATGTTAATGAAATCCAGTTTGAACAGGTCGATAATTAAGTCAATCCAGGACAGCGAACTTCAACGACCGGATGCACACCCGATGATATTGTTCACAGAGCAAAGCAGGGTTGTAATGCATTTGGATGCTTGAACGTGATCTTCCACTATGTCTGAAATGCATACATCCAGTAGTAACTGAATATTCTTACTGTCATCTCCCAGACCAGTTTATCGTTACGTTAAAATATTGAACGCAATAAAATATATTTTAATTAAAAATTTATATCGCATACAATACACTGAGCGGATCTTCCGTCGCGTCAAATTAGCAAAGCAAATGTATCGACCGATCGTCCGCGCAATGTGTTTGATAAGCGCATATTATATGGAAAAAATGTAGCGGCGTTCCACCGCAGCAGATCGGCAGTGGAAGATCAAATCAATTTCCAACTCATTTTTTCTGAATGCGCTTGCTAAGTATGTACGACACGATTTAGCAGAGAAAAGAATATTAACCTGGCGACGAAAGTGTAGGACCGATATGAGAGTTTTCACTCAAAACTGCTGTGGGTCTCCATTCACTCTTAAGTATATAATTTCAAAACCACATCTATTGGAAACTAGCGTCATATTTTTTGGCGATCTCATTAAGAGGCCCCAGTAACGAATTTCGTATTTGCTCTCGATTTGCTAAATTTAACGTAAACTTATTAAATTATTTTACAAAACTTCTAGCTAAACAGGATTTTAATCAATTTTATTATGATAGATCCATTTACTCTTGAAGCATTTCCTTAAAAAAATATGAACAAATATATTGTTATAACATCAAAAAAATTATAACCCCGAAACACTATTTTAGCTTTCATGCAATAGAGTTAACTTTGGTACACTAATCTCGTATATTTTCAAATAATGACCATATATTTTATTTACAAATTGATTACATAAAGTTTGAAAAAGAAGTGGCGCTATTCAGACATTAATATTTTTCGACAAGTTGTTAAATATATCGTTTTAAAAAAGACAAATTAAACGTTCTGTCTCCTATACTACAGTATCCATAAAACCATTAAAACATCGATTATTTTAATTAAATTTTACATGCATACTAAGAAAATTTCACTGTCATTAATATAAAAATATTCAAAAAATTATACCTCATACTCAAGAATTCGAATTAATTAAATCGTATAGTCTGTTTAAATCTTTCAAATCAGACTTCGGTTGGACTATCCAAAGTGTCAACCTATTCGGGTAGGGGGTGCAGTGGATAGGGTTTTTTGGTCATTAAAAGAATAATCGTAATATCGGAAATGTGTTGCGAAAAAAAAAATCATACTTAAAAAAACAATGTGTTGTGTATGCTTGGTTATAAACTGATGTCGTTATTTGTGTTTATATAAGAGCATATATATGTTCATGTTTGCACTATTTTAAGATTTATAAATAAACAAATTTACAGAATATTACACAGTGTCACGAGATGGTAGAATCAGAAGGAATTACTATCGAAATCTCTCGAATGGTCTGCACAAATCTGGAATCAGCTGGGCTATTCTCGTAAATATGGGAAAATCACTCGAACGTTCTCGATGCGTTACGAAATCAATGTTTTGTTTAAAAAGCGAGCAAATGTCGTGCGGTGAGTAAGTTGTTTACTGAAAAAGCGCGACATAGAAGTTCAAGGATAAAAATAAATTGTTTTAGTGTGGCCAGAGTGAACAAGCGAAAAATATACGGCCAGTGAAGAAAGTACCTACCGGCAAGCGAAAAGTGTTCTAGTTCGAACCTGAGCAATTTAAGCAAACAAAAAAGTTATTCGGGAGTGACAATTAGTGCAAATTACGTAATTTATTGTGAATAACAGAACGGTGCCCGAATGGGTGTTTGGGAATTTATTAAAATAATTAATAAATCTATAATTTTCATTTTCGTGTTTCATTTGCCTCCCCTGATTCAGAACAATATGTAACCTGGATTTTTTCTTAATCTTCGGGAAATGTTCCTATTTCGCATGTCGGTGGGGTCCAAATATTTTTCGATATTTTAATTTTTCCGTGTATGTTTCTCATTGATTCATCTAACATGCTTTAAAAAAGCATTTTGTTAATTACTTATTGAGCTAACGGTTTTCTATTTTTACTCCCTTTATATTAGCTCGTGGCGTCTGCTTGCTTGCTTGCCGTCAAAAAAATGGTTCGATTTTTGACCCTTTTCCCGTGATCCAATCGAGCTGAAACTTGGCAAGTAGATTCGTGGCGACGATCAAGAAAACCTGTCAAATTTTCTTAAAAAAAATTAATAATTATAGTATAATTTCGTATTATTAGAAATTTTATTGGTTTTTTTAAATTGGAACCATTAAAAAGTTTGATTAACAACGGCGTCCCGATAACGTCGCGGAATATTTTCTAAATTTGAATTACTCCGTCGGTATACATAATAGGTACTTCACTACGAATGTCGAAAATCTAAATTGACTGACAAATGTTTTTAGAATTTAAGACACTTCAAAGCATGAAGTGTCTTATCAAAGCTCAAAGCATCTGACATTTTAGAAAATATTACATTACTGTAAGTTTAGTGTTATGTTATATGTTTTCATTCGTCTTTAATTGTTGTTATATTTTACAAAAAAGGGAGTATAGTAAGAACTTGGTTTTTATGGGTTAGTTTTTATTAATATTTGAATTGAAATAATAATGCAGCGCGAATTAGAAAACGAGACTTACGTGCACTTTTATTATTAACGGCACGTTCGGCGCGGTGGTGACATGATGTTCCTGCACCACACGCGGGCGTGACCCGACTGGGAAATCTTAATGCAATCCTACAGGAATGCAATTGCACAAGTGCATGTACGTACAACCGGAAGGAACATTATTTTCTGTCTGCATTCGGGCACCATTGTAGGAAAACACTTTGGAAATCGCACGTGAGAATCAACGGCATGGTTATTGGATGATTCAATTCAATTTTGGAATCAAATGTTTCTGATCACCATTCACAAATCCATTGAAATTGTTGGTTAAAAAATATATTTGAAATGTTCAAATAATAAAATGAAAAATAAAGATTATTTTATAATCTCAACAGCTATCCAATTACTTTGGTTCGAATCCTATCTTATTAAAGTAACTACTCACTTAAACCCCAGTGAACTAAAATCCCGACTAATTAAAATCTCGAGAGTCGAAATCCCTCTATCGAAAATATATCTCAATTAGCTAAAATCCTTACAAATCAGAATCTTGTAGAGCCAAAATGCTGATAACCTATAGTAACGTCATCCATGATATATCAATAGGTAGGTACGTACATAATATAAAAAGAAATCCCCGGCGACCGTCTGTCCGTCTGTATGACCGCACAAATCTCTAGAACCACTGAACGGATTTGTACGCGATTTTTACTGTTACGGTCGGCATTTCTTCAGAAAAATTTTTGTGTATTAAAAATTTGCCTAGCATATATAGGAGCTGAGCATTAATGGTATTAGTGAGGCAAGCCGGGAAAAAAATTGCTGCTAAAGCGCTCTCATGAAAACGCTGCCTAATCCGTTAAAGATACAAAAAAAAAGTGTAGGAAAGAATTGTGTACAATTAAATTATCTTCAAAGACAGATATATGCTACAACTACAAAAGTCAGTGGTAGCATGTATATGTATTTGAAAGATAACTTACAACAAACATTTTTGTCTATAAAATTTTATCAAATGTATGAATAAGATATAATGGTTAACTTGAGTAGCTTGATGGTTTGACTTGAGTTGAGTTCGTTTGAGTAGCTCGTTGGTCTTGTGGTTAGGAGACTCATCTCGTGATCCAAAGGTCGCGGGTTCGAACCTCACTCCAGACTAGCAATGTAGTCCTATTTTCATAGCACACGCGTTTAACTTAGTTTGAAAATAGTAAGAATATTGATGTGACACGTATTCTGTTATCGCATCTCTATTTAAAAAAAAAAATTCCAGCAATTTTGACCAATTCACTATTAAATCATTATCAAATTAAACATCTTATTAACCTTACGCATTTACCGCAAATCAAATTTGTCCTTTATGCCATATCATTAGATTAAATATCTTGGAATATATGACGAGTTTAAAAAAATACCATAATTTAATATGAGTCACGAAGCCGCAGGCGATATCGGGAGCTATGTAGGGTGGGGGTAGCGCAGTACAAGCATTGCCTACCCGAGAGACCACACCCTCAACATGGGCACACGACATTGACGGACGTCTGCTATTATTGAGAAATGTATGCTATGTATTGATAGTGTATCACTATAAAAATAAAACTTTACCGGGCGAAGCCGGGCCGGGTCGCAAGTCTTCTTTTTCTTCTTCTTCCTCAGCTTTTTACCTCATTTTCATTTTCCTCCACTCATCTCTGTTTCTCCCGCCAGCATCCAGGTTCTTTCTGTTTTCTGAACTATGTCATCAGACCACCTTTTGGGAGGTCTTCCGACGCTTCTATTTTTCGTCCAGGACCTCCACTGTAGGATTCTGGGTGGCTATCTAGTATCCTCCTGTCGAGCCATATGTCCAGACAACTGCCATTTTAATTTCGCAATACGGTCCATAATATCGGCAACTTTTGTGGGTCGCAAGTAAATAATATAATAAAAAAAGAAATTTGAAACATAATTTCGTTTGGAAATTTGGATTACCGATTTTAAAAAAAATTACTTTCTGGAATTATCGTGTCGGAAAAATATATTACACGTTATATCCTTTGTGTGAAATGTGACAGTTATTACTGGAATGGTCGCGTTGTCGCCCGTGAATTAGTAATGTTCCGTGTTTACATGGATTTATAATTTATAAATTATTCATCAATAAATTGAAATATTGCATTCATATAATATCTGCAGTGTAATAAGATAATATCTATTAGTGTATATTATAGATATCTCACAGAGACGAAACTGTATTAATTATGGGAAAGTAGGTATAGAAGTCATTTTGGGTGTACACAGGACTTATGACCTGTCCCATAATTAATACAGTTTCGTCTCTGTGAGATATCTATAATATACACTAATTGATTAATAATGTCTCTGTGACATAAATCCAGCACTGTTCTGAAAGATTTGAACAAACTCAAAATATTCTGAAGATAATATCTCTCGATAAAATAGAATTACATCAATTAAAAATTGACACATATTATATTTGACATTTATTATTTGAGTTATATAATTCATTATTTTCTTTCAATGCAATGATATTTAAGGAATAGGTAAGATTTACATATTATTAAATTTAAAGTTCTGCGCCGCATGTGGACATTGTCTAAGGCATTCCGTATAGTTTTCCAAGAGGGAATAAATTTACATTCTTTCTCGAAAATTTATGATAACATAATTTCATGCAACGGTTTTTCGTGCAGATTTCTGTAAAGTTGGTAATTCGAATTTCTTTTACCGTCCTACAACGGAAATATTCTCATTTGTCAAACTTTTTTCTGAGTGGAGAATTTAATGTTCATCGTTTAAGGCTTCCGAAAGACAGCAGCTGTGTCCCAAGGAAATATCATCTCCATTAAGTATTGCAGGTGACCAAACATATTGCGAACACTCAGGAACGTGCACTGGGGCTAATACATTTACCAATAACAAAAAATATTAAAATCGATCATCTCACAATAATGTTTCTATATTTTATGTGTAAATAAATGTTAGTATAGATTTTGCTAATAAAAAAAAAAAACAAAAAAGATATATTATTATATATACTATATATATATAATATATATATATATATGTCTGTATGTATATTATATATATATCTGTTTTGCTTGAGGTCCGCGAGCGTTATTGTAGTAAACAAAAGGAACTTCTGTACTCCTCGCGTTTTCTGTAAATGGTCTACCGTGAGAAGACCAAGCCGACGTGTCGGACACGGTATCACGTGCCATTGTCAGCGCTAAGAAAGGCGCTCAAAGTGAGGATAGCCGTACTTTGTTCGCGGGTGACAGCAAGCTCCCACTATAAATGGGACTGCCGCCTTATGGTGGGAGACGTTCATGTCACGACCCCCGCGAACAACTATAAGTACGGCTAGTCGTATTTTGAGGCATTTTTAGGCTGACAATGGCCAACATGATCAGTGTCGAAAACAGTCGGGCCTGGTCTTCTCACGGAGACCATTTACAGAAAACGCGAGGGAGGTCCAGAAGTTCCTTTGTGACATAGTATATATAAGATAGATAGATATATAGATATATATATAGATGAGAGTATACATACATACATTTATCTACATCTACTACTTAAATATGCACAGATCATTATTAAATATGGAACGAAAAATACACAAAACTATTCTCATTGGTTTCCGCTATCATAATAATCAGGTCTTCTTCTTCTTATCCTTTATCCTTCATCTCTCTACTGTTGGATATTAGGCCTCTTCCATACACCAACAGCGGCTATGTCGTCGGCTCATCTTTTGTTAGGTCTTCCAACGCCTCTTTTTTTATTCGTTTAATTTATATTATTTACCTTTTTTTCATTTAATATGAAAGTGAATGTCAATATTATTTTAAAAGTTCATAAAAATCAGTTCGTTTCATAAATAAGTCTACAAAATTATTCATTCAAATATATAAATTAATAAATTATATTAAATAAAAGCCAATATTTCCGGTGCATTGTAAGAAATATTGACATATCTCATAGAAACATACGTGCCCCGTCTATTTTTCGCTGGGGTAACAATCACTATTATAATAACTAAAAACACTGGAAACTAATTAAGTTTAATTTATTTCCAATGAAAGCCACTATACACGAGTTAAATTGTAGTAAGTTTCGTTATTTTATAGTCGCTATATGTTTCTCGAATATTTCACACACTTATTATTGAATTTTTCCTTAATTCACACTAATTAACGCTGTCTCTATCGCTTAGATCACTTCTGGTAAACTTCGTTCAATGTTCCGCACGTAGGAATTTTTCGCACCGTTTTCTTCCTTTATTCCACTGGTACCACTGGTAGTCACACTGTGTTTGCTCGCTACTAATATCGCATGTTGTAATATCACGAATCACTGTTCACTTTCTTACGCTACGGATGTCGTACTGTTGTCGTCACAAACTGAATTGCCTGAGTCTGCGTCGCGTGACGCCTTTTATTGTTGAATTCCTCAGTCAGATTTGTTCTAGATAACGAGAAGCCTGTAGCATGTTCTAGACTCTTCTCACGTATATTTTACTATGTAATGGAATGTCGTAGAATTCTCTAGAGAGATAACGCGGTCACGGATAAGTGACCCCGGATCGCGTGCGTAACAGTTTGCGGTTACGGTTAACTGACCGCCGTTGCGTGACGTTGCTTGGTTGTTATTAGGATTTCAGTAGGTACACTGTCATGCTACAATATGTCTCATTCACATTTATTGATACAATTATTTTACATTATAATTTTATAATATGTTTCATTCACATTCTTCGGTACGATGATTTTACATTAAATGAAAAGCAAATACTTGAATAGAAATAAATGAAAAATTGAAACGTTTATCTCTCCATGTAACGTCCTAATGTAACGTGTAACAATAATGTCTGTACTAAGAGTAATGTCAATATTGGATATTAAATCCGGTAAAATGTTTGTTGCGTATCCATTAGTGTACAGACTGTTTTTATTCGAGCCTCAAGGCGCATACACAGATGAGACACGAGACATATCTCTTCTTATTTTATTTAGGTATTTATCTTTAGAGAGCAATTTGTATCAATGAACTATTGATGTTGATACATAACTATCCGACGTTTTTTCGCGACTTTTTAATTTTTTTTAGTTTGACGTTTACTTGCACATCAGGGAAATGAATATGTGAATAAATTAGCTAAATATGCCACAATTTTGGATGTTTTCCCACAGCGTTTCTATTGCCCAATGAATGATAAGCTAAATAGTTTTTAAAAGCGTGCTAAAGACATTTCGATATCATTATGGAAAAAACACAAGGCAAAGCGTTTAAAAAGCATACAGACAAATATTCTTTTTAAGTTTAGTAATAAAAAGTTTTCCAAGTTCTGTCTCCGAAATCTCTAGAATGAGAAATGGCCATGATCAAGTAGCTGTTTATTTGTTCAGACTGAACATAGTGGACAGTCCGATGTGTGAGTGTGGTTCGGAAGAGGAGACCCTTGATTATTTATTTTTGCCTGCCCACCGTGGAACTCCAACACCCTTTACAGTAAACTGAGGCTAATTTTCAACTCCCAATCAATATTTATCATCTTCTTGCTATAAACTCACCTAATTTGATACCTATAATATCAAAAATTTTGTTAGAAAATGACATAAATATATAATTAATTATACCCTTTGTAGCAACACTTTAAGATGGCACGAAACGCTAAGGGCGGATTGCCTAATTTTAAGAAGAGGAAGACACTTAACAATTAACATCGTCGTGTCATGCATCGAAAATAATACATATATGTATATGCCATATTAAGAATGCTGTATCACCACGAGAAAGAATGGAAAGTGGAGACCTATAATTGGCCCTCTATATTATATTAATGTTTTCTATACTTCTTTGTTATGCTGTTGGTCTTCCGTGAATATTAAAGAAAAAAGTAAATAAATGAAATAAAGTTGGTGAGTCATTTCGCGATCTATACGTTATTTTGAGGAAAGTTAATAAAATTTATATTTTGTAGCTATTTCCAAGTGTACAGGTGCGAGCCATCAAAGACCGTAATTAAAAATCTCAGCAACAGCGGCGTCACTAATAAATTTTCCAAGAATCTAAAAGAATTCTCCTTGTCACAAATATAGTCGCGCCGCTGCCTACTCTTGCCATTTATAAGAGGCTTCCTTTGAAACAATACGCAACTTTCGTGAGGTTATCCCGACTGGGGCTAAATATTAATCTTCTTTGAAGTAGAGTTGGCCCGTGGTCTGAGCCTTATTTCAATTTTTAGCCCTCTTTGAGGTCACAATTGAATTTATGACACTTGGAAACACGCGACCTTCGCGACAGATGCCGGACGATAAATTCCCCCGCTGGAGAAACAAAATTTAATCTGCTTAAGAAAGTTTTAATTTTTTATAAAGATTCCTCCTTTTGTAATCCCGTCGAACAAGTTTACCACGGCCGTAACGATCTGAAAATGAGGACGCCCACTATAAAGTAATATTAAATCTTTCGTTTTTTAGTATGTTTTTTTATTGAAGGTGATCCGTGTTTACCAGGGGCGTGCAGTGAAAACTTTGCAGCATGACATTAACATAAGCGTATATTTTGAAAAAAAAATTAAAATAAAGATATATATTATAGATGTCTCATAGAGACGAAGCTATATTTTTTTATGAGAAAGTAGGTATGGAAGTCTTTTTGGCTCTTCATAGAGCTTACGACCTATCGTACGACTGGCTTATGTGATCACTTTAAACGTAACGTTCACCAATTCCACCCAATATAGATGTGGTAGTAAAATATGACATCGTGGGTGGAATTGGTGAACGTTACGCTGTGTAAAGTGATCACTTAAGCCTGCCGTACGATAGGTCGAAAGCTCTTCGAACACCCAAAAAGTCTTCCATACTTACTTTCCCATATAAAAATATAGCTTCATCTCTGTGAGACATCTATAAAATATATTATTATTAATTATGTCCCCTGGGAATAAAAGCCAGCATTGTGTTCTTGAAAATTTTGGACGTACTCAAAATATTCAGAATATAAATGGAAAGATTTATCTCTAAATATTCCTATCACATTTATTTTCAGATTATTAATATTGTAATATATCACTAGCTATAACGAGTCAAAAATGACGTACTTTTACATGTCGGTTCCTAAAGAATGAGTATTTACTTATTTAAAAAAAAAGAAGATGAAGTCTGCGTAAAGGTACTTCAATGTACGCACTGCACGTTATAATAGTGTCCTCTGCTTCCGAACACGGTATTGTAAGCCAATGCTTTACCACAACATCATCAACACTCATAACAATACGTCAACCCTGGTGATAGACCCTCCAATGGGATCCAATGTCGGCCAAAAAGGTCGTAGAAATACGGGAGAATATCCCAGAAAACTAAAACCAGAAGATTCTGAGCGTGAAAATCTAAGAATATTTTCAAGCATTTCTTAGATACATTTTACATAAGCGAAGAAAGTATAGTCACTCCACACCTCTCTCCATGGAAATGGAAACATTGTTATTGTTTAGAGACTTTGCAAAACAATGGCACCTTCCCCCTATAGTCTATGGTTTCAATTTAAATTTTTAATTTTTAGTATATAGTATAGTATACTAATGAAGTCACCATTGGTTCCGAAACATGTTGATAATACAATAAATAGTTATTTTATGGAAAATGTTTTATTTTTATTGAATTATGATTATAAATTATACATTATTAAGAAATGATTACATGTTAAACGTTATTTATGTTATACGAAAAACGAAACGAAATTCAAATTACAATGCATATGCCTAGTACTTTCTAACGAATTTGGATATCATTTTATTAATCAAATGTATATCATTATATTCACAAGATTGCGTCACTTCTTGGTGATAAGGACGATTGTATGATTCATACGAAGTAAATCTACTCTTCAACCACACAGTTAACCCCTATGTGTTATTTTGTGATGAACCTTTTCAGGGAACAAAAATAGAATATTGAATTAAGGGACCCTTCTGAGCAGGAGGTCACCCAATTGGATTGGAACTTAATTAAGGTTGTCTCGATCTTCGTTCCATAGTGTTACACTGGATTACCTCTCGATGGGTCGTGTCAATCTATTGAACCTCACATGGAATGTGTTCGTTCAAAGGCAGGTGGGCGGGGCCTCGCACATTTTCGTTCTTGGGCAAAGATAACAATATAATGAAATACGTCTATAAATTGAGATGAAAGACGATCACTGAATGAGAAGCTGCAATGATCTGTTCTTTTTAAACCATCTCGCTACAGTTTCATCTGGGAAACATTGCTCCGTCTGGTTAGCAATGATCTTGAAGCTTGGATCCATCGTGAATAAAAATAAAATTTCTGTATCATTGAATAATTTGATAGTAACTTCGTGGTGCAATATTTTAATTTAAAATATATATTTTTAATAAACTTTTTGCTATACCACAATATTTGAGTTATTTATCACTACTATATTTCAAAAGGAGCAGTCTCTCATACCTATCATCAGTTACAATTAAAACCTAACATAAACACAGTATTTTGTTAATTGTAACTTTACACAGAATTTTTACAATCTATTAGGGCAGCGAGACGCATAGTGAGGAAGGTTTTTTTGGTTATTATTGGAAACAGGTATCATCATCATCATCATCATCACTCTTGGCTCTTTTATGTCCATACTTTTTTAATTAGATTTTGCAGGTATTGAATGAACTCTCCATCTGATGCTTTAAATAATTCAGCCACCAGCTCGTCTGACCCGGGGATTTGTTGTTTTTCAGCTGTCTTACTACCTGCCTCACTTCCTCCAGTGAAGGGAGTTCAGCATCGTCAATTTCAAGTTATCTCCCGTGCTCTCTGCCGTGTCGTACTCCACCTCTATCGAGTTGTTATTGAGAACCGTGTCAAAATACCTCGCCCATCTTCTAAGGATGTCAGGCTTTTCACTCAGTATCACTCCATTCTTTGGCTTAAACTCAGCTCTCGTGTTATTTACTTTTTTGTAGAAAAATCTACTCTCATTTTTAAGTCTGAGTGCTTCAGCTTCTCTAATTTCTTTTTGTAAATATTCACGTTTCTTTTACCTGTGTACCTTCTTTGTTTCTCTCTTCCTTGTTTCCCTATAGGTGTCCATAAGACGTCTTGTGCAGCCTTTTTGTAACGTTTTTTGATAGAATTCATTTTCTTCAGACGTTTTTACTTTAGTTTGACATAATCGTTGATTTTCGTAAACAATAGGTAACAGTTTTGGATGCAATATTAATTTCTTTCAAGTATATGCAAATAAACGATTGTGTATCATTAAACATATTATTAAAATTCAATTAAAACTAGCGTTTTAACCCCGTGAAAGACGTTTATAGGAAATAAATGAAAAAATCAATCTACGTACACAGAACATAATTTATATAATTACCTATATATCTGTAAGTAAAAAAATTTAAATTTTATTAGTGTAAGGTAATTTGGTTGTTTTCTATTCGAAAAAATCAAAACATATCCGAACACATGTTTCTAATGGAAAATTGATTCATCGATCCAGTGCAATATATATTTTCCTACACACAGATATATATATATATATACATGTTATTTATATTTTTCATTTATTTATGGAAGCGAGTCCCGTAATATTTAATAAGAAATAAATAAATAAAATTAAGAGAAATACTTACATTATTCGGAAATCGACTAGCGAGAAGACGTCAAAGCTTCGTTTAAAATTCTCGTAACAATCGATTACTCCCCGAATAAAAATGGAATAATATAAATAAGTGAAATAACAATTCTTCAAATTTATTCAAAAATCAATAAAAAATTCAGTAGAATGCGTTATTTTATAACGATTAATTTTAAAAATTATTTTAAATTCAAAATTTTATATGATGAATGGAAAGAAAATGAAAGATGCCTACATCCAGCAGTGGAGAGAAACAGGCTAAGGAAGAAGAAGAAGAAGATCTAATGAATATGAAAAATATTATTTGAAAAATGAAATTCTGAATTCTGAATTAAAATTGATCTTACCAATTATCTAAAGAGAAAAATCGCCTTTTAAATTTTTAATTTGCTAATTCATTGTGACCCGTTATAATGGCGTTGAAGAATCCGCCGGTTATTGAAAAGTAATTACTTCGACGGGCAAAGCCATAACCAAAAAAAGAGATGATCCCAGCGGATCAATGTTTTGGGACAAAGTGCTTGGCCGGATGGAAAATATGCCTTGGCTAAAATACACACAGATTTTTCGTCAGGGAAATTGGGTTCTTTGTGTATTCGTTAGGAAGAATATTTATCACCCGCAAGAAGGGTGGACCTCGACAATGCGGAAGATAAAATGAGGGAATTATTGAAAGTCTAAAATTATTTTAAATAACTAGCGGTCCTTGCCCGGCATTGTCCAGTATTCGAGGAGGTCATTCATTTTCAGTTACAGTTTCATTGCCAAGGAATCGGCGTTTATTGTCAATTAAAATAACAATTTTACATGTATTTGACATACAGTAAATATTTTAATTATGCATGTAAGTAATATAGTAAGAAATGGTGCTGGAAAAGTAAGAACCAATGTTGTACTTAGGTACTAACGTTTTCTGTAAGTTTACGCTTCTTATTACAGAAGGTAATAATAATAACTGTTCTATAACGAGTTACTTTTTGCTTTCATTCCTGATAATTTAATGGGTTACACAGGATATCGGATCAACTATTTTAACTTGTATGTTTTACTTTCCCAATGTAATTTCTGGAATTCTGTTTTAAATTGTCTTTTAGATAATAAATTTGTGAGATCACCGACCCGTTTCCCCACATTCCATAACCATCGCTGACGACAGTTCGCACTGGAAAAATACATCGGCCGATATCAATCACCAGAATGAAGAACACTGACATCGAGCTTCGCACGTCAAAGAAGCAAACGGAGCGAGGTTGAAAAATGATGATGAAGCAAGATACACCTAGTCATCAGATATACAAAATAGTAACGCGGCTCTTTACACGTTCGGGATTTTTGCGGTTGGCACAATCTCACGCAGACAAAAGTACGAAAATGTGCTGACGGCCCCTTTTTCACACAGTTTTTTTGCACACGTCTCTACACAAAAATCTGGATATAAAAGACGTAGTGGCGAAGTCCCAAGTTAATTCTTTTCCTGCACCTACGCCACGGAGTCACTACGCTCAGCAACCCCTTCGCTACTTACCTCATGCCGCCCCTCTCCTCGTCTCATCCTACGCTACACGACCGACCTCCGGTCCTCCGTAGCAACGACAACAACAACATCGCTACGCCGCTCAACTCAACCAAACCGATCTTCAATCTACTGCCCGCTATCAGCGTCTCGCAACATCCACAGCAGCCACCCTCCACATTCTGCTAAACCGAGCAGCATCCTTCTCATCTTCAGCGCATTATGCCTGCCGGCTGAATCAGCTCCACGGACGAACGCCGTCGACAGGTTGGCGACCTCACGCGGACCCAACACCTTCGAACAGCTGCCCACGCGGCCTCCGCCACTACGTCTGTCATCAACCGACGCCGAGAGATAAACACGACGTCATTGATACTGTAATCTTAATATAAAATAAATTCCTATACAACTTAGTGTGCATTTCTTAAACTATCTAAATTATTTAATTTGCGACATTTATTTAATTTGTGGGACATGGGAATGGTCCCGACAAATATATTTGTACATTAGAAATGACCGTGAATATGTATGATAGAAGCAAAGAGTAAAATAAGAAAATAATCTATTGTGGAGGGGTTCACTTGAAAAAACCAAAATCACTTTGGTGGAAAACCATTTCAAATATTTATAAATCAAAACACTATTTCTTTCACCACTTTTATTTGACACGATAATTATTTCTGTTTCATGTTTCTTCAGTCTGCGCTCACCCGAAGAAGGAAACCGATGTTTCTGAAACATATAGTTATACACTCGTGTTATCGTTCAAGTACAAGAATGATACATTGACGGAAACGATTAGTTTGTAATTATGATCTCCATTCAAAATACAATAGACAATAAATGTCTTCACACAATTTCAACACCAACTTTTACTCAAGTAACGAAATCAAACTGCATCCTAAGTGATTCGTAATGATTTCATAAATTGTTAAATACAACTTAATATTACAAATTTGAATCGCATATTTATTGATAAAAAATAATATCTGTAGTAACAAATGTAATTAAGTTCATAATCGCTGTTTCATGTAAACCTGTAGAAACTTTTTAGTGAAAAAAACGTTTACTTGATAGTATGAATTATTTTTATCTCATTAAGGTTACGAGTTTCTTAGTTTCAGGGTAGTTGGATTAGCAAAGTTCGCTCAATTTTCCATAACTGATATGAAAACTTTGTTAAGCCCCGTATTAACCATTTTTATTCGGAGAGAAAACGCAATGAATAATACATTTTGTTAAAATTATATTAAGATGAAAGAACACTTTGATACTTTGAAAAATACTATGATTTTGCTGAAACAAAATAATTTTTATAAATAACATTTGATACAAATTGCAAATTCGTAACACCGTTACAATAGATTACCATATACATACGAAATTTTTGATTTATTTGCTGCACAACATAAATATATTTCTGGGCGACAAAATTAGTTTTTTTGGTGAGCTGCAATAAAATAAACAAAACACTGGATTTTATCCTCAGAGGAACATCATTAAACAAAATATACCATAGATGTCTCATAGATACGAAACTATTTTTTAAATGGAAAATTAGGTATAGAAGACATTAAGATTGAGCGATTAAGATGAAGCGACAACGTCCTCAAAGACGTTTCTGCCTTGGAGCTTCTGAACTGGAGAGAGCTGGCACTAAACCAAATAAGTGGAGGAAGACTCTTGAGGAGGCCAAGACCCACCAGAGCTTGTAGAGACAAGAGTGATGATGACGATAAGTACAGAAGTATTTTTTTAGGTTGAAAACCCCGTGAATACCACAAAAAATAAATTGCTGCGTCTCTATGAGACATCTATAATACATCTTGATATTTTAAATTCCCATGGTAATTTAAATACAAATTATATCTTGGTTCATGCATAATCTATCTAAATATAATAATTTCATTGTCTGTCTGCCCCGTAACTCCATACTTCCTGGAATTCACGGCTAAAAATTGAAAACTCGAACCTCGGACTCGCGGACGGCAACGCGGCAAATAAACGAATAGCCACTACCGCTTCTTTCTGACCCGTCAAAAATATAATTTTAGTAAGAGCAGGGCTTTGCTAAAAGCCAACCATTAATTTATGCGTCCTCCGTGATTATCACGGGTGTACGGCTAGTTGTAGTTAAAATTCGAGGATATAATATGTTTTTTTGTTATTTTTGTTATATATATTATAAATCTTTCATCAAAATTTGTATTTATTTTATTAAAGTGATGCGTGACGTGTTTTGTGTAGTTTGCGGAAACATTTCACAAAGCATGTGAAACTTCAAGGGAACTTGTACGGTTCATTTTAATTGAATTTATTTTTAAGTGGATATTTTATTAAATTTGTGAAACCCTCCCAGCTAATAAAACTTTTGTTTCACGCGACGGTGCTCGCACAATATCGGAATAATTTTGCATATTTACATACATAATTGCAATGTATAGAAAGTTTTCTGTCGGGCTTAAATTTAATATTTTCGGGAGTAAAAAAAAAACGAAATATAGGAAATACTCGTAAAATTTTAAATATGTTTTATGCACATGTTCAGATTATTTCATTCTCATCATAATCAAGCAACAATGTACACAGCAGACAGGCATACGTATGCATTTAAGGAAATATTCTCATTATAACAGAAAAAAAAAAAAATTTTAGGATTTTTTGCGAAAAAAAAACCGTTTTAATTTTTTTAGCTTCTACAAAAAGTATATTCGTTGTCTTTTTTAATGAAAATTTCAAATTTGAAAAATTTTCATTTAAAAAAAGTTCCGTTGAATACCTACCAAGAGAACACTAAAATATTGTATTCTTAAACTTATCCCATGCAGTCGTTATCGTCTAAAATAAAAATATTTAAATTATTATTATTTTTCAGATGACTACGATATATGACTGATTAAATAAAAATAATTATTAAATTTGTCGGTGTAGCTCGCACTAGTACGATTAAAAGATTATCATATAAAAAAAAAAATGGCGGGTTGTTAAACATCAAATTTTGACATCAATGGGTTTTTATGCTATATAAAAGAAAAAATATATATAATAATTGAAGAACTGGCTACAGAAGAACTTATTTCAAATAGAATAAGGTTTGAATCAATAAAATAGGTTGATTAGTTTTTGAGTTATCTTGGGAGTTATTTTGAAAAAAAGTGATTTTTTCAATAAAAGCTTTTAAAGTCACGTGTATGATTTTCACACTGATAAAATAATAAAAGATTTCATATTTACTGTAAATCTGTGTCTTTCTGCACATGTGTATGCACAGGTATCTATAGGCATTGCCATACTACGAATACCTTTCATTGTTAGTTCTTGACAATAAACCTTGACGTCATAATAAGGGCCCACAGGCCAAATAATTTTTCGACCGATGCGTGCCCAGGTCGCCTATAAAACTTTTGATTTTTAGATTTTCGCGCAACTCTCTTTGGGCCTTATTTAAAAAAGTTAACTGAATGAAAACATGCAAAAAAATATCCATTTTATGAAAATTCTCCCTCAATGCGAGAATTCGTGGGGGAATTCTGTTCGTTTCACATGCATGTATGTCACATCTTAACTATAGACTTAATTATTCAGATTCATAATGGAAATTCTAAATTTTAAACTTGTACAAAGAGTAAATGTAATGCAGATGTGAATTATTCTAATGCAATCTACGCAACCATGATTAAATTTTGTGTGCACTGCTGACATTGTAATTAATATTTGTGGCTTTAGATATGACAATTTTTTGAATTATTAAAATATCATAAAATTCATTAACTAACACAAATCTAATTAATCACCTAGAAAGGTAGGAAATAAAATGTGTTTCTCTCACAAAAAGAAGTTTTTTTAAAAAAAATACCTACAAAACAAAAAATGATTGATTTGTACTACCAGATATTGATATTGATTCTTAAAAAAAGATAATTATTGTTCTCACAAGTTTGTAGTACATAAAAAATGTAGGTTTTTACAGCTAACGAAAGGCAACCATTTTTCACAAAATTACTTAAAATAAATACATTTTGTCAAGTGAATACGTAGAACTATCATAATGGGGTGAATACATTTGTCAAATTTCAGTATTGCCGAAACGATCTTGGATAAAAAAAATATTTTTCTCCGCAATTTTATTTTATTTTAATATTATATTTACGCAAGATTATCAATTTCATCCCGTAAAATCAAAATCGAAATTGACAGCGGTTGACAATTTTTCGATAGACAGATTTTTTAAGTGATTCATTTTAATCAAATAAATACTTTACAATTAAATTAAATTTGAATTAATTATTTATTTCTTAACATTTTATTATTATTTATTTACAGAAAAATCAATTTCACCATCTCCTAACACAGATTCAGAAGAAGACTTTGAGGAAGGAGTCATGGATCCAAATATGATGATGACGGAGGAATACCTGATCGCTTACCGGGGAACAACTATGCTACCGCGGTACTTGCAGCTAGGGAACCAGACGGTAGACCTGAATAAACTCTTCAAAGTTCCCCAAGAAAACGAAAACGAAGAAAGAAATCGTTTCGAAGAAAACATTAAGGTTCAAGAGCACGCAGGACGATCAGGACACATGAGAGAAGAAGACTTAATAACTGAAGTTGCTAACGGCCATAGGCATAGTGGTAGTTCTAATCCGCACAGTGGACAGAGCCACAACGGACATACAGGGAATAGTCACAGTGGCAGCGGACATAGTGGCAGTTCGATTGTGCACAGTGGAAGTTCCAGTGGACACAGTGGGAGTTCAACCGGACATAGCGGTAGTTTAAGTGGACACTCCGGTAGCGTGCATTCGCAGTTGGACCAGATGCCGTGGTTGCGCGCGCGACCACAGCACGACCATGATCGAAGGCATGGTCCACACTTTGAAGACGCTTCTGCGGACAATTCCTCAGTTACTGCGCAAGCTGGACACACTGCGCATCTCGACTGCAGAGTCAGCATGCTTAGAGATAAAACGGTAGGTTGGTTATATTTATTGGCATAAATTACTACTCACAATTCAAGTCTGTCCCTCATGTTTATGTTATAGCGCCGTTTCTGCGAAAGAGATGCTTCAAGGGAGCTGTACAGGTGTGACATCCCGAATAAATGAGTTTTTAGGCTCTTCTTGAAGAGTTCCTGGTTTTCCATAGATCGTAACACCGGAGGCAGCTGATTCCACATAGCTGGGCCCGCATAGCTGAAGGCACGTTCCGCAGATTTGCTGGCTCCAGGTCTCCTTGGTACTATCAACTTGCAGAATGCCTCCGATTTAGCTGACCGCAGTGTGAGCCGTCTTCCAGTGATATTGTCTGGGATACAAAGGTCGATCAAATATTGTGGTGCTTTTCTTTGAAGACTTTTGTACACCATAAGAGAGAGTTTGAAATCTATCCGCTCCGGCAGGCGAAGCCATTGCAGCTGCTTTCAGCATTGAGGATATCCGCGAGAACTTTGATGCCTTAAATATAAGCCTTGCCGCAGCATTCATCACTGACATCGGCTGAGTCCTAGGCTGTCGTGACTGCAGATCGTGATCTTTACGATATCCCGCCCTCTTGAATATTCTCCTCCATCTTTCCAGGCATCCTGCAGATCTAAGCGTTATCACCAGAGAAGTGCATGTAGCACAGATCATAAAACTATACAGAGATAAACTTAACCTCTTCTGTAGGCGAGGGGATCGGCTCAAATTCTTTCATGCGAATAACGCCCCCCTCGTGTAAATTTGAGGCACATTTGTACTGAAGTTAAAGTATTGTCATGAGACGTGGCCTTGGGAGACAAATAGAATACTTTTTGTGTATTTCTAGGTACCTAGATCTGCTCCGTTTCGCACGTAAGTACCCACTCGCGCCGTATGAATATCTGCCGCTTGGTAATGCGACTAGCCGCCGCATGGATTCGTTTTAATCTGTTTAATCGCAGCAATGTCACAACAACCAAACTCACCACGCGCAGGCTCGCTTTGTATATACAAATGTAGGTTTCGCGATGCAGCGAGAACTTTCGTGTAGTTTCTCCATATTTCTAGTGATTATGAGAATAGCCGTTTATTCTAGATTCTTGTGGACCGTTTGAGACACTTCGACAATGCGCAATTATCACTGTTTTAGACCTGCGTGACAGTATAATAACGCGTACAAATATTATCAGTATCTTCATAGAAATACTATATTAATAAAATAAATAATATCCACAAATTCTTAATTATACCTCCAAAGTACAATCTTCACATTTATTTAAAAATTTGATAAAGCAACGTACGTTCTGTCAATCTATCTAAAAATAATAATTTCGTTGTCTGTCCATCCGTCCGTCCGTCTGTATGTCTACTACCGTAGCTTCGTATAGCGTCCGTAATATCGTTCGACGGCTACAAAAACAAATTAAACGGCCTGATTCAATGTGGTTTGAACCCCGGATCAGTGAACCCGAAGGCGGCAGTGATAGCGATGTCGCTATCGCTGCCTCTCCGTGGACCGCCAAAAAGATACTATTTTGGGGTTTTTGGTTGAGGATGGTGTTGGAGTTACTTTGGAGAAACTGCTTTTAGGTCACCACACGTCATGTGACGGGAAATCTCCAAAGTCGTAGAATGCTTGATGATTTAATTATCTCGATAAAACAATTACAGATATACAGGAGTACGATTACAAAGACAATGATAGATACTCGAAGGGCGAGAGCCTCCGGCCTTACGCCGGGGTCGATGGAAGACTAACATGCCCGCATAGAACGTGGACTGCTTTTTATACCATTTTCTGAACAAGGAACTGTCTTGAAGTCTGTTCGTGGATGTGTGTGTGGATGAATCGTCGGAATTTGCTGACGGTACAATGACCTGTATACGGCCCGTGTATCCTGCTAGTGCCTCGATCTGCTTATGCGGCATTCTTGCCACGTATGTGTGTGTGTTCTGCTATCTGTTTTGCCGGGTTAATAACCGTCGTACTCATGCCCATTCTTGGTGATCTTGATGGTGGTGGTTGCGGATGTACCCACACTATAAATATAACAAGGGTTAACGACGGGTAACAGCTAGTATTTACAATATATAATTATACAATAACATCACAATGTGGTCTTTTTAGAATTTTAAACGTATGCAACTATGACTGGGTTTGATAAGATTTTTCTGTTTGACCAGGTATCGTGGGTGAGACATAAGACTGGAGAGGCCCCCCTGCTGCTGACTGTGGGAGACCAAACGTACACGGGAGACAGTCGGTTCTCCGTGCAGTTCCGGTACCCCGGCAACTGGAGACTGCGGCTGACTGCGGTCAACAAGTCCGACGAGGGGCTGTACGAGTGCCAACTGTCCACCCACCCCCCCAGCGTCATCAGGGTCTACTTGAAGGTCGATGGTTAGAACATTTATTTATTTATTAACAGCTCGAGATGGGCCTTTTATAAAATATATCCCAATAATAATAATTTCTTTGTCTTTCTGTCTTTCCGTCTGTCTGTCTGTCCATAACTTCATGTAACGTCCGTAACTCCTTTTATAAAAGGATTTTTCCTTTTTTTTAAATTTCTTTTTCATTATTGTTTATTATTGTTTTGTTTTTATAAATAATTAAATACTTATTCTTTAGGAACCGACTGTAAAAGTACCGTCATTTGACGGGTTACAGCTAGTATCTTCGGTGAATAGTTTTCTGGGATATTCTACCATGTATGTGTGACATTGCAGGGTCTATCATCAGGGCTGATTATCAGTGTAATTATTATTATATCGACCAGTTGCAAGCAAATGAAACACAAATCATTTTGAAATTAAGTTTATAGAAAATTTAAAATTATAATTAAGATATTTAAAAAAACACATTATTATTGTGAAGTTGCAATTTCAGAACGAAGTTCTGTGAATTATTAAACAAATTTTTATTAATGAAATAGAAAAGACATACAGAAAAATTAAATTATTTTGTTATTTTCATTTTTTTTATCATAAGTATTTGGGTACACATACGGGTCTAATTTTAAATATTTATACCAATAAATTGGTATTTTATTCTTTGATTTACTGTTTCTAATCCTAGGGCATTCAACATTTTTGTTATTTTCGTTCTCCTATTACACTTCAATATTATGCGCATCGCTCTGTTTTGTACTATTTGAAGTTTCTTTAGCATTCTTTCGTTACTTATAAATAACATACTACATAAAGAACAATAATCAATGTGCGGGAGAATCATAGTATTGTATATTTATAAACTTGTATATACACACATTTTATAAAATTACTTAAGGCGTTACACAACACTGATCATCCAAGGATTCCTCTGGTTCCCACTGCTCTCGTAAAAAGTGGAATGTATAAATTGTTTTTGTACAGCTGTGTGCACTAGGCACTTGTATTATTAGGGTTAAAGTTACGAACTCAGTGGCTGTATTAGCGCGCAATCATTCATTAATTTGATTTAATACCCAGATAAAATAATAAACCATGCGAGGATATAGCTCAAATTGATGATATAATTATTATGATTTCAAAAGCATACTAATTATTCTGACTGAGTATACAGCGAATAATACTCCATCATGATTGTGTGGCCGGCAGTTGCTACTTTTTGACAGTCTCCGTACACCGATGTTTGTACGGCCAGCAAAGGCTAAATAATTCATTTCACATTGTATACAAAACTCAATGCATTATTCATGCACACACATGAATAATGCACATATAAATAATAACACCGAATTTCGGTAGAGATGAATGACTTAGAGCACGATAGTAAACAATATTTTACTGGCGTGCCAAAAATTAACAGAAATATGTGTCTGTATCATAAAACAATATATTTATGGTCATGGTTTATTGAGAAAAAAATTAAAACACATTTCAACGTAATAGGTATTAAATTTTTATAAATGTCATTTTACTGTAACGAAAATTGTACCAAAGTTATTTATCCATGTTTTTCTGTCAGGGGCAGTACTGAGTAGGTACTTACGAATCACAATCTAATAAATATAATATTTTATTTGTCTGTATGTCTGTCGGTCCGTAATGTCCGTAACTTGCTGGAACTCCGCTGGAATTGCAACTTTAGATAGTTAGTGATACGCAATCAACGCGTGGCTCAAGCAACACGCAAAGGTCGCCCCACCATCTTGCGCGGTTGTAATATTAATATTTTTTTTATATTTAGTTAGTAAGCGAATAAAATCAATTTGAAAAAAAAATGGTTTTATATTCTTGAATTTTCATCTTCAAAATCCTGTTACTATTACGACCTGTGGTTTTTCTGGGGTATACAGCTACTTTTTGATAATTTTAGATAAAAATAGCAAATAAATTCCTGACTCTTAGAGTTTAAAGTTTATGCGACGGTCGTGTTCGACATAATTATGTACTGAAACAACGAATATTTTATACGAACCGTATGGATGTATTGAGATTCGATTATCAAAGTTTCGCTGTAGTCATAACACAGCGTAGTGCGTCATCATGAGAGTGCCCTATCGCTGTGCAGGTCAAGGACTTACTGATTATTTCTTGCGCGGTCGCACATTGTATGCACTGCACGGAGGTGTGTTACTTCCTTCAACGCTAGGGGTCGTTAGCGTACTATTGATGCAATATGAACTGACGATTTCTTCGGGCTTTTCTACGTCTATTATTATATTATCGTAGATTTTAGATCCTGTCTACAGAACCGTACCATATACCTATATTGGTAAGAGATTCCACTGAAATATACAAAATCCAAACTTAAATAGAGATGTTACAAATGATCAAGTATATGTGACCTATACTGATAAAAATACTCTCCTGATGATGCAGTGATATGACTCCAGCAAAACGTTGAGAATCGAATCTCAACACGTCCATATAGTTCGTGTAAAATATCTATTGTTTCAATACCTAAGTGAATTTCAGACTCAGTACTTATATCTTTCATAAGACAAAGAAATATTTTAACAATAAACTTATTTATTGTTAATTTAACATAAATAAGCAATAAATTGTTTGTATATTTTGCATTAGTAAGATCCATTTTAGAGTATTGTGTAAGTGGTGGGGTGTAGTTTTTAAATCTAATTTATTACCTGTAAAAACAAACATAAAAAACCTTCTAACAAAATGACTTCAAAAATTTTAATGCTCCAAGAATTACTCAAATTACAAATTCAAAAGGTTTCCCTAAAACAGGCTTAGCGTAAGTGGAAAATCGCTAATTTTCTGTGAACAAATAAAAAATAAATAAAAAATGTTTGTTTTAGCAAAAAAAGCACCTTTGAGAAGCTGTTTTTGTAACTTGTTCGATAAGAAGAAAGCGGGGGAAAGTTGCCTGGCAAGCCCATATTACAATCCTCAATATGATACTCCAAATATATATATTTTTTTTTATATAAATATTATATATATATACACATATTTTTTTTAGTTAAAAAATGTTAATTACTTATTAGAAAAACTTATTTTGTGTTCATTTTTTGCATAGTAATAACATACATATTTTTTGCGCATATTCTTATGAATGCGGTCTAGCTAATGCCATACGCATAATGTATTGCATATAACATTTTACACACAAATTAAAAATCAAGGCAACTTATGTTGACTATGTATCTAAAATACAACGATGAATACAATATTTATATTTAAATTCATTGCTGCATGATACCTACCTGCAAATTTAAAAAGCTCATTGTGTTTTGGAAAGCGATTGATTTTCAGTAAGCTTTATCGGGATTCTAATTTATTTCATTCACCAAGTACTTCTTAACATGTTTTTTTCAATAATGATGCCAAAGATTGTACCATCATCACTCGATAAATAAAAATACACCTTCATTGATCTTTATATTTCAAACGAGGCATTGTTTTCTACCTCACAAATAAGTGCTTTCTTAATATTCTCGAACTATATACATTTGCCATACACGATAGATTTAATTTCATATGTCGAGTCTTATATTGTATTTGGAGCCAGAAATGACGGCAAAATAAAAGGTTTTGACTATGAATTATTAAATACAAAATGTACGTGTTCACATATATTTGTAGCTGAATTTCCAGGTAATTTTAAGTGGTTTATTCATCCATCAATTCTATTCCACGTTGAATTTCCTGTCGTATTTCAATACTGTAAATATATTTAAATGTGGAAACGTACATATTGATCTTTTGATACAACATTATACGACAATGTCAGAATCGATGATATTTTCATATTCCGTTTTCGACGACTTAGTGTTATGTGTTAATTATTAATAAACAAGCTACAAGTGTTAAAATAATAAATAAGCTGCAACCCGTAAAAAAAGACGAAAAATTGGTTCGCATATTTGCTAAGCCATAGTGTATATTTATAGCATCTTTTTGGCACTCCACAGAGAGGCAGACGTAGCAAAATGCGATATGCAGCCGGTTCAGGTTTGCTGGCCCAAGGTTCAAGCCCCATCTCCGGCCGTTTAATTTCGTTTTTAGCAATGAATTCGAACGAAATTACGGACGTTGTACGAAGTTACGGGGAAGGATGGACGGACGGACGTTTGATTAACTTTTCTAACATTATTTATAATTTAATAGTTAGTGGAAATATATCGTCAAAATAAATTATCGTAGTGCTAACAATACTATATCGAAATTTACACAAAAATAGTAGTGTCATAACGACTGTAGTCATATTTTTTTCCATTTATTATAGGCATACCTAAATTATTTATAGTACATAGTTTCTTGAATACAATAATATACATTCATACAATAAAACATTTTACTCGCCATAAAAGAACTGTCGCTCGTGCTTATGGGAGGAGTAATCACATCAGTTCATTTCATGGATATTAAAATTGTAATAATAAGATCTTAATAATATTGAGAAACAAAATAAATAACTATATAGTGAAGCTCATGGGAATTTCAAGGGGTTTTTAATATATTTTCTGGTTCATAAGGTAATTTCTTGATATATAACTATACCCTATACCTATATGAAAAAAACGTTTATTTAAATTAACTTCTCATCTTTAAGTGTAGTCATGCTTAAGGTTCTCATGTATCTCATATCCGTCGTATCTACCTTTGCTAATCGAATTGATTTCAAGGACTCCATAAATTGCTCCCACTTTAGTATTATGAGGTTTATCAAATAATTTACAAGACTGATGTATCTCTTTAATGATATTTGAAGTTGTGATAGATGAAAAAGAGCTGGACGTCATCACATCCAGCAAGTACCTAAAGTAAATAAAATAAAAAATGCTAATCAAATTTAGATTATTAAATAAATTAAATCACTATTTTTTTGTTCAAATAAAAAAATATGTACATTTCGCATCAACATTCTTTACTTAAATTAGGCTTCAAACTACACTAAATATTTGTACTATTGTAACAAACCTAACTTGCTGTTTTCTTGAAACGAGGCGCGAAACTCCGTCCTCTGATTATTGTCTCATGAGATTATACAATACTAGACCAAATAGCAACTCTTTAATTAAAGCTAAATTAGATCACTTTGTAAGTGACATTTTAAAATTAAGTTATTAAATAAATTAGATCAATTAACATGTTAGGTAAGGGTCGATTTTTTATCATGGCACTTTAAGAATGTATTATACGCCCGTCAAGGTGCGCATTATTGCTATCTATGTGAGAAAGAGACAAAGTTATATGCCCGCTTCACGCTAGACAGTAATGCAATAATGTAATTAATAATAATTTGACTCATATTATCGATGTGTATCACATTCTTGAAGTGCCACGATCAAAAATCTACATCTGAGTATCTAAATACATCGGTTACGACATAAATTAGGTCAATTATTCAATAAATTAGGTCATAAACGGTATGTTTAAAATTGATTTACGGCGTAATACGTTTCAAAATATCTAATTAAATAAATCGCGCTGTTGCCTCGTAAATAATTAATGTTTGTGAACATTACAATTTTTGAGTATTTTTTCTATGGAAACCAAAACTCTAAAATCTTTTAAACGGACAGTACTGAAAATATCCACACCTATCTGAGGTGTGCCTACAACTCGTGCACGATTTATTCTTTCAAAAAAACTTCCATTTCAAATCTCTAACTAATGAAAAACCACTAAAAGCCTGTATCAGTTTCAAATATTTTCGTTCACTTTTTTCACACCAAAATGTATTCAAGAAATTTGTTGCCAATAATGACTGGCCTCCTGCCCGGTCAGACTAAAAGGTTGCCATGCCGAAGCGCAATAATCTTCCACAAAAAATGTAGTGACATAATGTATCGGGTGGAGCCTAAACTCGGGGATTCCCAACATTTTAGTTGCGCGAAATATTGAAACTATTTCAGTACTTGTGTTTAAACCTATCCTAAGATGGACGTGCAAAATATACACGGGAATGGGTAAAAAAATTTTGAAGTTGATTATTACATTTTTAAACTTCTGAATGAACAGAAAGCTAAAGTCAACTCAGTAGGAGATCTGGGTGTCAGGTTAGATTGTAAGCTAAATTTTGGAGATCACTTTGATAATATCATAAACAAAGCATACAAATACTAAAGATTCTCTACATACAGGGTTATTAGGAAAACATCAATAACCTCGCACTATTTCTGACTTATTTTTTAAAAAACTTTTTGACTATCATTACAGTTACTAACATCGAACATGAAAAATTCATTCCCTTCAATACAAGTCAAATAAAAGAATAAAAACCTTCGAATTCCAATTGGAATTTCTGAAGGGTTTTTATCATTTTATTTAACTTGTGTTAAAACGAATGAATTTTTCGTAATCGATATAAGTTACCGTAGTGATATTTCAACGTTTTGTAAAAAATAAGTCAGAAATATTGAAAAAATGTAAACTTTGATATTGCATAACCTCATAAATATTGATAATAAATAGTTCATAGCTGCTTGAACATTTTCGACTCATAATCATGGCAGGAATATAGTCGTGCGAATTTATTATTGTTTTCTAAATAACCCTTTATATATCACTTTTACGAAGTATTTTAGAATATTATTTGGACACATTTTATATACAACACACCGAAAGAAGAATCGAAAAGAGTGCAGAAAATGTTTCTACGTATTTTGTTCTACGGAGCCGGTCAATACAAAAATTTTCACAGCTACGACGATCGTCTTGCCCTTTTTAAACTGGGGTTTTGCAGTACTACACAGGAAAAGGGTGAACTATTGATTATATCTTTCTTCATCTGACACAATTATTCACCTTGAACCCCATATAAGAACCCCGGAGTTTTTCAGAATAAGTCAGCATTTGGTTATTTTTCTCCCATCCCAAGAATGTGTCGCACAAATGTTTAATATGCATTATGTTGACCCATAAATTGATTAAATTGATGCTGATATTCTTGCAGATCATTTAAATCCTTTATCATTTAAAAAGTCACTTCTATACAACATCTTTTTTTTTTGACAATAGCTTGAACCTACAGAACACATAAAATCTGTTCTTTATTTATATATTCGTAATGATCGCACTGCGTTATTAAATATATTCATGTTGCTGGAAATATATGCATATGGGCCAAAAGAACTTGTAATTGGGATAGAATTTTGTGCTTGAAATAATTAATCTATTGTTTTTGTGTATTTCGTACCCTGTATTCTGTTAGTGTCACATTTTAAAAATAAAAATATATAGAAATTTATTTTTACGTTTTCTATTTTAAAAATGTCTCTTCTCCATTCACTCTTCATTACTGAGGATTAACTTTGATATTCCTACACCTTCCTTTATGTTTTCTCTACCTTTCTCTGTAGCTTGCAATTCGAATAGTATCCAACAGGATATCCAGTAGTCTTTTGATATGGTCAGTTCGTCGAGTTGAAGATCGGTATCTTCCTCTCTGGCCTTCCATCTTTCCAGTCACTACCAGTTTCTCCAAATGTCATCTGCTTTGTAGACTATATCTGAAAAAAAACAGGATTTGCCAAGGGAATTACGTGTAGTCAGGATTTTCAAAAATCGATAATTTTTATTGCATATTCTTAAATTAAATGTTTCAAAAATAGTCTGTGAAAATATCAACTCGATCGGTTATTAGTTTTAAAGATAAAGATATAGTTGTGCGTGTATTATAATCATTTTCAAAAATTTATAATGGGACGTCATGAATGTATGCAAGGAACATTAATGATTGTCAATGCAATAGGATTAAGTTGTGGGCCTAACGCACATCGGTATGTTGAAAAAGTTGATATAGAGCGCATAAAGATTGCTGACCAACGTACAAATTAGGTCACTCGAGAAGGCAGAATGAGACGTAGACAAAAACAAATAGACTTCTTGGAGGCTTACACATTTATGTATAAAACTTTCAACGCGTTTTTCTCATAATAACGTTTTCAATAACGGTGTCCACGATATTTTAAAAACTATTCGACAGATTTAAATGAAATACATACATCATATTGTAGGCATTTAAAACTCGTGCTTAATCGAAGGATTTTTTTTTACTTAAACTTTTTTTATATAAATAATAAATTAGTGATTTTTTTCTCTAAATTCATAATTAAGCTTTCAAAGGCTGCCATTTAGCTAAATTTGAAAAGAAAAAAAAGCCACGTTTCAGCACAAGGTAAACTATAGAAGTACTATTTTTTTTTTGTTTCGTTGAATTTAGATAAACCACTAAGGAGTAATGATGGAAACCGCAAAGCACTATTTGCAAGACAGGGGTCAAGAATCGAGCTGCTATCGTGGTCCACTAATAATAATTCTATTTGAAATTTTCGGTTTAGTTACTTGAAATATAGTGTAAAATTTTGGTATTATGTATTGAATAAAAACAATGCACAACCGTCCAAAAAAAATCTTAAAAATGTCTATTTTTCACGCCTCTGACTACACGTAACCCCTTAACAAATTGAGGAAAATCACCCAATTTATATATTTCTTTGGATATTTTCACTGAAATGCTCAGAAATATTGACTTTTCACAATGAATGTTGTAAGCATGTAAGTCAAACTACATGCTGCCGGTACCTACTGCAGGCCAGTGAAAACAAGTTGGGGTGATGGTATGAATTGATTAAAATAAGATATCTGTACTTATTTCAATCAATTCATTATTTATTTTCAAATCAATTCATGATTATTTTACATGGTGATTTTACTGGATATATTTCATAGATTTCAATTTCACTGTTTATAATTGTCACAAGTTATAAGTTAAGTTACACAGAAACAACAGATACGAAACGTGTGCACTCGTTGAGACAAGATAATGGAATTGAGCTCGTTGACCCACGACACCTCCATGAATTATTCTTTCCATAGATATCCCTGTCGATGGCAGTTATGTGTTGCCAGGGCTGGCATCCGGAACTACTCAAAGAAATGTTTTATTTTCAAATTTCAACCTTCTTTTCTGAAACAAATGAAAAAATATGATACAAGCAATATGGCGTCCTATCTTATTTTTTAATATGTAAAATTGAGAGCATTATAGCTAATAATGGTAATGACAACCAACGTGAGTTGAAAAAAGGCGTGTTGATCTAGAAATTTTCGACAGATTAGGCTACGCAATTTTATCAAAGCCAAAGACATCAGACTAACAAAAATATTGCCGCCTAATATTTAAGATCTCACGCTTTCGTATAATTTTCGTATAAGGATAATTTTTCATTCGCAAATGGCCATTGATGTATCAATTTAAGCTCTGTACAAAATATTCCAGAAGCTTTGTATAACCCACATTTAACGCTCGCAAGGCCCGCTTTTCCGGGCCAAGGTGAGGAAGATTAATGGATCCATGTTTACGGAAAGCTTTAATGGCTGTACGAAGCAGCCGAAGATCCCTTAGGTAATTTTTCGACAAAAACCGAATTCCTCTAAACCAAATAATATCCGGTCCAGTGTCGACCGGAAAATACCTAAGTTACGAAAACTACATACAATTTAATTATTTGTATCGTCTTTTGGATAAGCTATTTTATACATAAATGAATAAAATTGCTTATTATTTATTATAATTTATTATATCCTGTTTTAATAGTTGAATTTGGTTAAATCTTAGTTTTAGAATTAATATAGGCTCATGAATAATTATAAGCGTAAATTTAAAACAAGAATATAAAATGAAAACCCCTGGTATATTTAATAATTTCATAAAATCCAACCATATAAGAACGAACGATCGATGCTATGGGGGTAGGAAAAGAGGATAGAAAGCAATACTATTCTGTTTTGATATACCACTCCTGCCCCGTACATTCACTTCTACATTCACTCACACGTTTGAAAGCATTTCAATAATCTATTCCTAATTCTATCAACTATGATGCAAATATAACTACATTCAACCCTAATTTGTTCATTCTATCCTACATTGATATGTATATTTTATATTCATTTATATATGAACCTATTAGGACATACAAATTTACTGGAATACAGGATTAATTATAATATTATATTGTACAAAACGATATCTAAAAGAAATCGGCAACCTTCAAATGCTTTTAATTAGAACAAAGGTTGAAACGTTATCTCATATATTAGATATTCGATTTGACGTTGAAATTGGATGATATTAAGAAGTTCTAGAATATTGGATGCATCTGGAATCTTTACAAACAGGGTCAGATATGCAGGAGCACCGTGATACGCAACTCAGTATTGACATATATTTGACATTTGACTAACGCGTCATTACCAGCGTCAAAACCGTGGAGAATAACAGTATGGCCATCGCGTTGTAAACAGAGTGATAAACATCGAGTACCTACCGACCGAAGGAAGAAGTCTTTCTAGTATGAACGTGAGCGATTTAAATAATATGCGAAATTGAACAGAACATTCGAAAAAGTAATCGATGCAAGCACAGTGTAATAAAAAGTATTCTTAATTAATGTGAGTTATTAAATTCGATAAAAGTGTATGAAATATTCTAGAAACACTTAGTTACTATAAATTTAAGAATAGTACTCCGACAAAATTTGTGTCCACTAACTTTGCGAAACAAACTAAAGTTTAAATTGTTTAAGCGTTTCATTTGCCTTCCGCAGCCTAAAAATCTGATTTTCATATTAAAATCGTTTTTTTTTTATTTAGAATCAATTCTAATTGTGTACGCCTTTTAAATAATTCAAAATACAGTAATGAAATAAAATAAAGAAATGATTTAACCTACCCCACAGGTTAAAATATCATATTTTAATAATTGATTGAATTGCAGTGACAAAATATTTACAGAGACAAGGTGTAGTGCAAATGATCTTCACGAACTTTACCCAAGCCGACATTCGGCACGGTAATTCGTGCTATTGTCAATATTTTGTCTCACATTTTAGGGTGTACCTAAATGTATTTGTGTCGGAGAGATTGTGAGAGATTTTAGTTTCATAAATTATTTTAATTACCATAATTAAGTAGCGGTGTTCACCATTAGAAAAACGATTAGTTTAGATGGGAATTTATTATTTTCTTTCTCGAAGTGTTTGGAGGATTTGATTAGAAACAAGTATTAGCAAAAACTTCTGAATTATTTATAAAAATGTCAACCTTTTCTACCCGAAGCGGGCATAGCTGCAAAACCTTATATATGTTAATTATTATTTGCCGCAATCTGTCATTTATCTACAAAAAAAATTCTTTGCTTCTCCAATAATAATTTTTTGTAAATTTGACAATTAAAACTGCTGTGAACTAAATTTGGAAGAACGAAATTATTCTTTATATAGTCTTAAGCACATGATACGCGGTATTTCGTAAATTATTAGTGACCAAAAAACATTGTGGATGGTTATCGTATTACCAACGAACGCCAATTTTAATTTTAGGAATAATTAATTTAGTAATAATTATAAGGAATAATTAAAAGGAATAATGATTAATTAACATCTTCTTCGATAACAGCGAAATAACTTTACTGTAATATTTTTATAATTTCTTAATTTGTAATCTTAAGATATTTTTAGGTAAAATTCCTAAGCCCTTGTCAAAATAGTGGTTTGTTTCCAAAATATGGTTGACTGATTCAGAATAGTTATTGTTCTTTGAAAAAATTGGTTAAGCTAAATTATTGTGTGGTAGAAAACTTTCGTTTTTTGATAAAGAATTATGTTTTCTTATATGTAAAATAAGGCTTTACAGGAACCTACCTAGCAGCAGGGTATGAATAATTGATTTACTATCTGAAAATAAATATGTTTGTTAGTGTTATATAAAGGTTCTACTTAAGTTTAAAAAAAAATTCTTGATATAAATGAAAAATATAAGCCATATTTTATAAAATGATATTGAAAATTGATCCACAATTATTTGATTAACTCTCAATTTAAATCCCACCTCTGTCTCAAATGCTTCGAGATATTTATTTAAAAATAATAATAAAACATATTGAATTTTTTTAGCCAGACTGCCCGTATTCGTCGACGTGTAAAAACGGAAATCTCAATTTCGCCTGTAAAGAGCGCGGGCAACACCGTAAGCATTTATGAAACGCCTTTTCATCGGTAAAGTAATTTGCAAGTCATCTGCAAAGCTTTCTTCTGGAAAAAAATAACTGCGTAAAAAAACCCAACTGAAAGACAGGCGAATTAACACGGCTCTTGAGCGCAAAATATTTATGGGCGAAAAATAATATCGCTAATTTGTTGGCGAACCGAAATGTTTCTAAAATAATTTTCATTCTACTTTGGAGTTCAATTTCGCATAGTTATACGATGACATAGTCCGCACGACTCCTGCGAAAATGTTTTCCGTTATATTTTTCCTGTAATGTGAGAAGGAAAGGGAATGGTGAGAATTAGTAGGATAATAGAATTTGATCAAAAATTAATGAGGAACGTTTGACTTACTTTGTAGCTACACTAGAGATTGTGAATTCTCGACATTTATGCTCTTAAAAATGAAAAATCTCTTAAACAATTTTTATTAATGAATTAGAAAAGACATACAGAAAAAATCTTATTAACGAAAAAATATTTAAATACAGCTACGCGAAGGTATTCGTGACTATTGCATTATATAAAGTGGATTGCTTTAAAAATGGAATAAAAATATTAATCAATTAAATAGAGACTGCATAAAAGGTTTAAAATTTTTCGTTAACTTACTTGAATGCCATGGCGAAATGGATAACGCGCCATTCCCGGATACAATTGGAGGTCCGTGGTTCGATTCCCGGTGGCATTTAAATATTTTTTCGTCAATTTGATTTTTTCTGTATGTCTTTTCTAATTCATTAATAAAAATTGTTTAATAATTCACAGAACTTTATTCTGAAATTACAACTTCACAATAAGAATGTGTTTCCTTTAATAATTAATAAAAATCTATTTTTTATCAATTTTGAGAATCTCGAGAATTAAAGAATTTTAAATCAAGATGTATTATAGATTTCAAGAGGCAAAGCAATTTTTATATGGAAAGTAGATATTCAAGTCCTTTTGGGTATGTATAAGACTTACGACCTATTGACCAATAAAATAGTCAATATTTCCTTATTACAATATAAAATATAAGAACTGATAGAGCTTTGAGCGTATGGATATAGGTGAGAATGAGGATCATAAATATTTGCTAAAGCCTACATTTCGCTTCAATATTTAAAAAGCAGAATAAACGACCCGTGTATTTTTAAAACCTTCATTTTTCCAGGCAAGCGCGACTGTCGATTGAAAATAATCACCCCGAAAATTCACCGGTTCCCTGTCGGTCCCGCCTGTCCTCACGCTCTGTCAGACGGATTAAATGATCGAAATATTGGAAAAAAAGAGACTTCAAAATGTAACAAAGGACTGGTCGAATTTCGAGAGTGGCCATTGGTCATGTCTATTCTGGCAGCCAAGTGCTTCAATTTGAGAAATCTGTTTTTAAATTCTTTATTGGCAGACAGTCTACATATCAAACTTAGTTTTGCTACAAAAAATTAATATTAAGAAATGTATTGTAACATTAATTGAAATAGATATCTAGATTTATTAATTTTACGCTTTATACACATGCTATAGATTTGAACTAAATGAAGGAAATAATGAAGGAAATAATGAAGGAAATGAGTTAATGTGCATTATCTAAATACACTTTTTCACATCACAAAGTCTTAAAAACATAGTCATCAAACCAACAGACGAAAATATTGCATAAAACATTTCGCGAATTATAAGGAAACATGCTTAAGATAGGTGAGGTTAGGTTAGGTGAAACAGAGGTACAGTATGTGCTTTCAGCAACTTTGGCGACGAGTAGTCGCCCCGCGATTTGATCCTCGTTATATTGAATGAGGAGGTACTTACCAGCGAAGTCAGATAAGAGGACATGTCGTCGCTTGTAGTGTCCTTGTGAAAGGGATAAAAGTGATAATATTTAATATCTTCTTCTCTCCGCTTTCCCAAGATCCCCCGAACAACGACACGTCTCTTATTTTTATTTTGCACTATTGTCCAATTTGCGTCGAAAGTGGGCTTTGTCACCGTGGTTACTGCATTTCCGTTGACCCGCGCTACTCCGACAACAGAAAATGCAACAGGAGAGACGATTGGCAAAGAGTTGCCGGAGGAACCAGCGGCAGCCACAGCAAGATTTCCGGTTTGCGTTCCAGATGCATCGGAATGGGACACTGTCACTGTTGTTTCTGCATCTCCGAAGATCTGCCATGCTTCGGCAGCGGTAGATACAGCAGGTTGGACGTTGATGGCAATAGAATCGCCAGAAGAACCAGCGGCAAAGTTTCCAGATTTGCTTTTTTCAGCTGTCGCTGTCGCGCGAGTTAACATTTTGCGTGGCGGCCCGCTATCAGCACTAGGTCGATTTGTTTTGACAGAAGGTATGTCAACACAGAGCGTTGTGGGCGGCGAAGGGGTAACGGGGGAGGAGCTTACGGGCCCTATGGCCGCGCAATCCTCACGCGCAGAAACACACACAGGCGCAGGTACAGTTGGTGGTGTTGGTTTGGGTGGATGGTCGCTTGCACTTCGTGACGCGCGGCAGTCTGGGAGCCGATATTGTCACCAGGATGCATGTGGGTGGTTCCCGAATGCTTCACAGCATTCAAGACGCTCTCAAATCCCTCTGCAACGATTTTTTCCAGCATCCGCATCCTCTGTAGTACCAACTCGAGCGTCTGACTCTGTTGAGCCACAATTTCGTACAGATTTTGCTCCATTTGGATCAAAAAGTTATAAATATTATAGACGCGAAACGCAGCACGTCACATACGTCAAACAGTCGCGGTAGTATCGGCTTCCGCTATACAAGCCGTTCACTAGGGAAGTGAGGTAGTCTGCTCTGAAGCCTACCGTTTTAATAGTTGTTGTGGACAAAGGACTCGGCATATTATGACTTCGTCTTACTCGGCCGCTCGTGTGTGGAATATTTAATCCGGTCAGCAATGTGAGTTTATCCGCTCTTCATGCCCTCTATCAATTCTCGCCTTTATCCTTGTTCGTTGTCCTTGTCGTTCTTTCCCGAATTCTGCGTTCTGATTTCGACCGTTGTACCGAGAGCGACGTCCTTTCGTGTTTAGGTGCTGATATACTCGGTACCTCCTTACTCGTGTATATGCATGCGTTTTTGACCGCCACAGGAGTAAAAATATATAAATGTGAAATATATATATGAATTAAACATTTGATTTGTGTCTCGTTGCAGCTCCCGAGGTGTCGATAGTGGACGAGGCGGGCACGCCGCTCCGCGAGCAGTACTACGAGGCGGGCTCCACGCTGCAGCTGCGCTGCGTGGTGCGCGCCGGGCCGAGCGCGGGCACCACAGTGTGGTGGCTGCACGGCGCGCGCGCGCTGCACCGCGACGCCACGCGCGGCGGCGTGGGCGTGCGCACGGAGGCGGCGCACGGCGGCCGCGGCTCGGCCGAGAGCACGCTGCGCGTCAGCCGCCTGGGCCCGGCGGACGCGGGCAACTACACGTGCGCGCTGCCGCCCGCGCGCGCCTACACCGTGCTGGTGCACGTCTTGAACGGTATGTCGGCGAGCTCATTCTCCTTTCCCTTTTTTGTGGCATTTCATCTCGTGTCAATTTATTTTATTTTATTGCGGAAATCAAACAGCTTTTCGGTTATATATTTAACAACAATATGAGAAAAATATAAAAATTATGAACCAATTCATTAATGCCCTATCCTCACCACATACACGCACACACACATAGTCCACTCACCCGCAATCCTAATCACCTCACTCCACTTCCTCCTCTCACTAATATTCCTTTTTTTCTGCTTATTATTTTTTATTAATATTTAGCTATTGGCTTTTCTGGGATTTTTGTATTTTTGCTAATATTTTTTTAAAAATTCTTCATACCACCTGTATCTCTACATACTTTGGTTTGGTTTATTTTTTTAACAACTTCGTTTTACTTGTACCATTTTAATATATATTATGTTTTATTAATTACTTTCTCTATTTGGTATTTCTTGTTATTGTACTTTTCTGTGGATCTTGTTACTATTCTTTGCAGTGGATCTCTGTAAATGACCTACCAACTATTCAATGCACTGTGTCATTATAATACATTGTACTAGTTGTATCAACTTGTATTGTAGTTGACGACGACAGCTTACACTGTGTTCTCGTTAAATCTCGCGCTATTTATTTTAATCTATCATCAAAATCTTTCGGCATTATAGTGTCGGTAACAGCTTGCCCTACCCATAATCTAAGAAATAGTACTCCAGATATATCACCTACCCACCTTTTCATCTATCCTATGGCGTATAAATGTAAAGTTATCAAAATCTTACACATCTAGAAAAAAATATATTTTCAATAATACCAACTGCAAAATTTATTTAGAGTTGGAGCAAAATCCATTTTTTTCTGACAAAAAGTGTTGTTTGTTGTCTAAATAAACGATTTTTGATGACGAATGTCAAATGCTTAAACAAGATCTGTAAACAAGAAGTGTAAACTGTCGTCCCCAACTTCAACTTCGTATACAATAATCTAAGTTGATACAACCGGAAATTAATGTTATCAACAAAATGCTAAATCAATACACATATCATTTTGAAAATAGCTTTAACTCGTAAATAAATTTGTGAATTCTATATCATCAATTTGAGAGTTTTTTTTTCACAAACATTTGGTTGTCTCAGATATCAGACAGAGTTTGGAGAACAATTTTCAGTCACGGTATGTCATTATCCACCATAAACGTGTTTTTTTTAGTACAACGTATCGACCCTTAAAAGTAAGAACTATTATAGAATATTCAACCTTTCACGAAATTCACGGAAACATTTTTATTTACTAGAACTTGTAAAACGTATGAATCATAAAATAAATAATGTTATAAGGTTTATTAATATAATTATACTGAATAAGTATATTATGTGGGTGAAATAGCGATTTCGTGTACTTTGCTGTATGTTAAACGATTATACTGGCTATAAGGGATAAATGCAAGTACGCGTATTACCTACACATACTTACATATTGTAAATTTTTTATTCATAATATAGGATATCGAAATTGCTTGTGTTCTTAAATAAATTTCATATTCCATATGCAAAGTACAGCTTAACATAAAGCACCCTCATGAGATATTCTTATCTGCAGAGACACCTGGTTTCCTCACATACGATGGTAGTTCTGAATAACCGTCTATCATGACGATTTCCGTCACGTCTTTGATTAATATGATCTTAATTAATATGAAAAATTGTTTCATGATTCCAAATAGACAATATATAAGTTAAATATTAAATTAATATCTAATTTATATCGTAAGTTTACTCAATATACCTTTCTCACCAATTCAACATTTAATCGAATTAAAAAAAACATACGTTATTAAAATCGATGTAAAATATAAACAATGTTATCTGTACTCAAGTTTATTTAAATATTATATTTGTATGGCATCAGAATCTCTCGATAAGTGAGGTATTAATTGACTGAATTAATAATGTAGTCAGTCTACTTCAATTGTCGAGAGAGGGATTCTGATACCCAGAAACTCGAGTAGTAAAATTTAAAATTTAATTTAAATCAAATAGAAATAATATATTTTATGTAAAGTAACTAATTAACTAACCATCACGCTATTTTCCAGAGGGGTAGGTAGAGAGGATAGAACAACACACTCTTCTGTCCTGGCACACTACCCTCGCTTCGTCCATTTTCATATTTTCTCATGCATGCTCTCCGATTACTTAGCTTCTAACGGGACCATCCTCCAAAATTTGATTTATCATTCTAGATCTTCTCCAACACTATCTGTTTCTGCTGCCTTCGACACTCACCTCATAAATTTTCTTTACCATCCTTTTCTCACTCAACACATGGCCAAACGCCACATTAACAACAAGGCCATATCCCAGCGATCCTTTTTTCATTCTATCTATTACGTAACAGCCAGAATTACATTACCTTTTAATTCGTTCATTTGCTGCTCTTCTGTGTAAATATTTTCCACACATACCTAAGTGACAGAAGGCAGAAAACCAAAGGGCCGTTCTGGGAGGAGCGGGCGGAAACAGTTGGAGGACTGCTGCGAAGCGAGGTTGCAATTAAATTGGACTGACGTGGAGAGCGCAGCGCAAGATAGGAAGAGTTGGAACCTCCTATGCGGTGTAGGGACCCCAACCCAATAGGATAAGGGGTAGAACAACAAGAAGAAAAAAAAGAGACCTAAGCGACCGCATTCAATACAATACAGCCTATATTCTGTATCTTTGTACTCACTTTTTATTTTTGTTATATTATTAGTACAGTTTTTTATTAATTTTGTATGACAATAAATATAACATGTCTCAACATACATATTATGTTTCCAGTGAGACGGACGCAAAGCACAATAAGAAATACAAACATAAATTTTATAAATACAAGTAATTGAATAAATTAATAAAGTAAAATATACCCAAGTAGTTAAACTATTTATGATATGATATCAATTATTGCTTATGATTAATACAAAGCAATAAACAAACTTGCGATAATACTTTTATAATAAAATATCTGTAAATTTTCACACCTTGTATAAGTTCTTTGAATAAAAAAATAAAATTTGCTTTGATACCATATAAACATTTTTTTTTTAATTTTAGTAGTTACACTCCTTCTTCGAACTGAGCATTTTGATATTTTGTAATGCATGTTATAGATACATGACATTGAAAGTCTATATATAAAACCTAAACTAACATATGAATGTAGTAAATTGCGCCAATATTAAATAAATAAGATTCACCAAAAACGTATAATATAGAAATCTTACCATTACGATACATACGCGTCATATTTTATTTTGTTGAAAGTTGGACTCTTTTGTATATTTTTGAAGTGCTGTGCAGTACTTGTAGTAAAAGATCCTGAAAGAAATACAAAGAAAAAATAATTTTTCTTTGAAGTACAAAAGCTTTACAGAAATGCTAGCTGTCCCGACAAGAGGGTGAAACATGGACACTCAAGGATCCGTGATAAATAGCTAAACTTACCGAAAGAGCCATGAAAAGATTCATGTGGAGGTTTCACTACGTGAATGAAGCATAAATTAGCCAAGAGTGAGATGAAATGTGATGTTGATATCGTATACTATGTACGAGTGTATGTAGGTATCATTGACTGCAAGATAAACGATTGCCTTTCTAAAAACTCTCTAAAACTCCTTCATCTCCTTGTGTCCTATCCATTAAACGGACGTTGGCTATCATCACACTGTTTACTGTGGCTCAAAATAGCTCTACGGTCTACAAGTCAAACCACAATCTTGGGTTTTTCAGTTATGATGTTCTTCTTCCAGGGCAATGACTTCCGGCAATCATTCCCTACATTATGAAGTGCATGATTTTATTTTATTTTATTTTATTTATTAGAGACACTAACAGGATAATAGGTACATGATACTCTGATAATAAACATTATAGTGAAGACTATGCCCATTATTCCAATTACAAGTGTCTTCGGCACGCTCTAGTAACATGTATTTTTGCAATTAATTATATTTCACATGCACATTTATGTGTATTATATATTTTGTGTTTGAATGTAGTGCGATTAGTATTTAATGAATGATTGATTTAATGGATCTATAGGTTCATGTCATCGTTTAGAAAATGGATGTTGTGTATGAGTGAGTTTTGAACAAAGATAAGGTGTCTGCAAGAATATCAGCATCAATGTTAGGGTCAGCACAATACAAATTATATGTGCGACCCAACCTTGTGATGGGAGAAAAGTAACTGATATTATTAGTGTGCTGACTTATTCTGAAGAACTCCGGGTTTCTTATACGGGGTTTAACATGCAAATTTATATCAGATTGAGAGAGAGAATCAATAGCTCCGCTGAGAATCTTGTGTAGCACAACGAGATCGGATATTTTCCGTCGGGACTCAAGTTTGTGCATCTTGAAAAAGGCAAGTCGATCTTCGTAACTGTGAAGGTTTTTGTGTTGACCAGCTTTGTATGACAAAATACGTAGAAACTCTCTCGATTCTCGTAATATGTTTTGTGTAATAAGGTGACCAAATAACTGACGAATATTCCAATATACTTCGTACTAGTGATGTATAGAGAATTTTTAGACTTTGAGGATTTTTAAAGTCTTGAGTAATTCTGGTGATAAATCCCAACATAGTATATGCCTTGTTTGTGATATTATCAAAGTGGTTTCTAAAAGTGAGTTTAGAATCTAGCATGACGCTCAGATCCCTTATTGAATCGACTTTAGCGAGTGGAACATCATCCAGTTTATAAACAAGTTCTATTTTTTAAATATTTTTAGTGAAACTAATTCATGATCTTGTACTTCTTTAGATGTCTCATCACATGGCCGAGATATTGAAGTTTTAGAATCATTACATCTTTATTCATAGCTATGTTTTTTTGTAGATCCACACCTCGATTGCTTTAAGTCGTCTTGATGATACTTCGCTAAGCATCTATGCTTCCATTTCATAAAATAATATCTCTAAATCACGTAATAAAATAATTATTTTGTGCTTCTGAGGTGTTGTTTGTAGAGAGGGGGACATCTTGGAGAATTCGGTGGTCACTTGAAATGTGCAAGAACAGAGGGTAAAAGGAAACTCAAATAATATAGACCAAGTCCAAAATGTGACAGAAACTATTCCTCGCACTAAACATTGCCAAGGAATGCGAAGAATGTAGGCAAGCAATTTGTACTACAGAAACAGATTAAAAAACTACGGTATGCAGTCATGAACCCATTAAATAAAACAGAGAGAGATAAAGAGCGAAACCGAAGTCGAAAACGAGTGACAAAATTGTAATGGAAGTTATAAGAAGAAATAAATAGTATTCTGATGAGACAAAAATACGAAAATGGATTTAAAATGTGACCATTTGAAAACTTCGGACCGGAAGAAGAAGTGTGAGAAGGCGAAAAATCCACTGAAAAGTTTAAGACTTAAGATACTTATGAATTCGTAGAGATACTAAAGATAACGGTAATATTTATTTTCATAAAATTCTTTTATATGAAAACCAATTTGGTTAGTTATTCTTAAAAAGTGATTTTAATAAAAATATTAAAGAACTTTTTTTAAATAAATTCGTACGTTATTTGTTGAAATTGTCAAACTACAGAGCATTAATTGATATTTTTAAGTACAAATTACAAATTATGATCAACTAAACATTTTTCTAGGTGCGATTTTCATAAAGAGGTTATGAAAGAAAAAATAATTGAAAAATTGAGTGATTGGATTGTGATGTAATATGTTTATTTTTAAATATTGTAATATAATTAACACACTTATCTTTAAATATTTCTATATATATTTCTTTGCATGTATTTCTCATATGTTTTTAAAAATACAGTTATCTACCACACTTCTGACATTTTCCTTTTCTACACACTAGTTCATACTTTCATGGGACTATGATTTTTTTTTAAAATCCATCAACATTTTATTATGTACATCATATGTGTAAAATATTATGTGAACTTAAATTATAATAATAATAAGAAAAAAATAATAATAACTGATTAATTTTCTATCTAATTAATTTCCAAGCTTGCATTAAACTTTCTCATTTTTAAAGTCATGATGTATTTCTGTCCATATCATAATTCAGGTCTATGTCAAAATTCACAACATGCATTGACTCCTCTGCATTTCTCACCTCTGTTCTCATCAGTCGTGCGCTCAAAACAAGTGAGATTGGTGATCATACTTTTAATCACGCTTTAAAACTGACATTTTAAGAATATTTTTACTGACCGCGAATATGTGAAACCGCGAAAAAGAAATCCGCATATGGCGAGGGTTTACTGAATGCATATTATGCTAATGTAACCTCAGCTCACATGATCTATTAAATTGTAATCCGGAACACGTTGGCCACACCAATATCCGATTCAAGGCAGAATGGCCCAAGAATAGCTTCACGATAGTGAAAATCTATTACATAATTCATAAATAAACCAATGATAATTACTGAAGCAGTTGAAAAAATCATAATCATAAAGCGGAAATTTTGTTTATTTGAAGTAGTAAAATCTCTCGTCATGAAATTCCGTCTGGAATTTCTATGTCAACGGAATTTTTTTCAGGTAGCAAAATCAATTCCATCATTAGATATGGTGGATCGAAATATTTTGTTTGTCTGATATCTTTGAATTCATTAAAATTGCACAGCTCATTCTGTCTAGAATTTCCAGGTCAACGCGACTGCTTTTAGCTCATATTATTTCTATCATGAGGTATGAAACATTCAACTGTCAAAAAATATTACAATACGCCACATTGTTAAATATTTTTCGAATTGTTTTTCTGTGAAACGTATGGAAATATGATTAAACATGTGCAATAATTCAAATGTCGAAGCTGGGTAATAAAGTTAGTATATTATAAATTTATTTAAAGTGTTTATTTGGATACTCACTGTATATGCCTTAAGTTAATAAATAAAAGTCTAATTATATAAAAAATGTATTACTAATATAATAATATATTACTCTACTAACAGACATTTCTGGAATTGTTTGTCTTGAATACAACTGCAATTGAATTTTATCTAAAGGAAATAATAAAGATTAGAATAAAAGTGAAATATGTAGGGGCAGGAAAAATTATAAAAATGGCTTCAATAAATGAAGTAAATGCATCGTACTTAATATTTCATAGTAGTTATACGGTTGTTGGAACTTCAGGCTGGATATAAAAAATAAAACTGGTACAGGATGGTTAATTCCTGAGAGATAAAACGCTTTGCAATGTACCGATTTGGCAGTTCGCCAGCAATGAAATTCCTGGCACAGCCATTAAACTGAGCCCACACGACATCAAGTGGCGCAACCCAAAATAAGATCGTGAACTAAAAGTGTAGCAGTACTAATAGGCGTAAAGCTCACCATCAACCTGATAATCCACACCTTTTAATCAATGCCGACGACTAGATCGTTCATTTATAATCTTCAAAATGGATATGTATTGCTAACCACGCGGTGCAAGCAATGTTTGCCCATAAATGGATTACAAGCCAAAAGATACAACGCAGTTGCTTGAATGGATTTTCGCGAAAATAATGTAGATAAACCCTTTTTTACTGAATTAAATCGGTTCTATCGACATGAATTTTAAGGACCATCCTTTTTACGGTACTTTCAGCATATCGCACGCGAACAACCTATAATATTGAGAGGTTTTTTTTTAGCACGCATTCCGCTCTCCATACAAAAATAAAAGATTTTTGACACGACATTTTACGTTGGAAAATATCATTATATATTTTTTAGAAATTCACAACCCGTTTTCCTTCTTGACATCATTAAATTCAAGCTCTAGAGAATGCACAATATATAAGTGAGCAGGTAGAATTTTCGTTACTTTTAATATATTTCACAAACTAAAGTTTGAGAATGCTAGTTTCATTCGGGGCAAGTGAATGATTAATGCTTACGGTGAATTCATCAATACAATTCAATCTTTCATTTGCCAATATCGTCGAGAGAGTGTTGGGTTTTAACGATAATTACCAAATTAATCACTTGAGCGCTGTGGAACGGCAAAATTTTCGTAAAAATTCGTGCACACATCTTTCCAAATTGAAAAGTTCACTTTTTTTTAAATAAAACGCTTCCATAAACCCATTTCAATAACGGCCCGTCAATAAAAATAAAATTCCCAGACGTGATTTGGCGAAAATAAATCTGATGATTTATGAGCTCTCCGCTCAGCTGTGGATAACTTATTCCTGGTTTTAGCCGTAAAACAAAATAACGAGATTTCGAGGCACTCAACTCCACCCTAACAATTTGTCGAACATTTCGGGATGTATATTTATATTAAGGCTCTACGTCCTTTTGATTACAACGAACTTGGGAGAAGTAGGCATGCTTACACATTGCTTATTAATTAATTGCCCCGAGTTAATCCGCACTACCTGACTACACCCCCGCCCGCTTTAATTAGCAGCAATGTAAAATGTTATGCCTCGCGAGTTTTGCTTAAACTTGCAGACAAAAATTGAAGTCCCCTAAGCAAAGTCAACCTCTTGCCTCGTAACGCAAATTCGTAAGGTGGAATGCTTAACTCCGCGGAGGGCTCTATTTATGATATAATATCTTCAGAAATTATTAAACTTTACTTTAATACTTTATTATTATTACATCAATTATTTAAACAACTGCTTATTAATATCACATCCGCAACTGTAGAAAATAACTCATAAAATTGGCAAAATAATAATGAAATTGGGCTAAACGTCGTAGATTTGATGTATTAAAAATATATTTTTGTGAATTATATTTCAAAACATTTAAGAATAAACTTGGTAGTTCAGCCAAATAAAAATGAAACGCTGACTTAAACTTGATTATATATGAATTTGTTTAGAAATGTATATCTAACAGTAGTAAGATAAAAGCTAAAAATTATTTAGTAAATATGGTTTAGGTCACGGGATCGTGGCTATGGGAGGCAAATGAATGATTAAAAACTATTTAAACTTTTATTTAATACGCAAAGTTACTGGACATGAATTTAATTAGAGCACTGTTCATTAATTCACTCAAAATGTTTCTAGAATCTTCGCTTTTCGTAACTTCGTAATTCGCACTAATTATCACTCGCGGATAGCATGTCTCTCATAAATTACTTAAATCGCTCAGGTTCGCAATAGAACACTTCTCGTTTATCGGTAGGTACTTTCTTGATTACTATCGCTAGAATCACGTGCGCACTGGCCACACCGTTAGTTGTCACATTGTCTGTGGACTGTCACGCATTCACTACAACGCAAAAGCTGCACACATTAGCCAGTCAATCCTTTTCAATAGGTCATGTCGTTTACTCGAAGTTTCCAGTGTTTTTGAGAATATGTAGCTCAGCCGATTTCAGATTCGTGTGGGCCATCCTTAAACCTTCTAGTATCTTCAAAGTTTACTGTAAAAAGTGCTATAAATCTAGTCTCGTAAATATTCTATGGTGTTTTAAAGTATTTATGGGTATTCGAATATGTTTTTTCATATGTTGTAAAATAATTATATATTAACTGTTCGAAGAATATTTTTTCTTCTGTATGAAGGCTTGAACTTTGTGGTGACATTATTATTAAAATAAAACACAAATCACTTTGTTTTCATCACTTTATTAGATTAAACAATCTCGAAACATGTAGATTGTTTAATCTAATAAAGTGGTGAAAACAAAGTGATTTGTGTTTTATTTTAATTATATTTTCTAATATTTTTAAGAACTATTTGATTGTCTGGACAACTAAGTCCACGAATGTGAGGATGTACCATACTTGTAGCATTAAAATAAATAATTTGATAATTGCATTTATGAGAATTTGATAACACTCGGCATATTAAATCACTTCCCGTTTGAGTCTTAAAAGCAATCAATTTAAGTGCATTTTATGGTAGTGTTTGTGTGAATCTACGCCATGATTGGATCAGGCAATGGCGTGATGGTAACCATTGTTAGAAGTTTTCATGAATCTGTTAATTTATCAGAAGCGAGCAACACAAACGTAGCTGCTAAATTCATGGAAAAGATTACAGGGAAAATTTGAGCTCGATTTTCATTTGTGGTGGAAAATTACCTTTACCGGGCCCGCGAGTCATATTATTAAAAGATTTTAATTAATTTTAACCGAAAATTGAAAATCGGTTCATTGATTCTAATTTACAATTTCTAAATTTATCTGCTTTTAATAGAGTATGCTTAAAAATTATTTGAATATCGTCTTAAATAGTTTATTAAATTCTTCTTCTTCTTCTTCTTCTTTTTCACCTTCTTCTTCTTATACTGGCTGAAGGCCACTAGGGCCTGTTTGTGCAGAGTTTGCCACCTCCTGTGATATGGACTCCCAGCTGTCTTTGCATCTAATTGGGGCTCTTCCAGGTATCTTTCCTTCTAATTTACCATGTAGGAAAAGTGTCGTAGTCCTTGGGAGTCCATTCTTTACACACGGTCTCTCCAATACTTTCTGATTTGTCACCCCCATCTGACAACACCTTGGATATCATGTATTTTTCTGATCGTGGTGCTTCTCTTTCAGTCGCGAAGAGTCTTAAAATTCATTAAGGTACATTATTAAATTCACACAACAAATTTTTCGATTAATTTCCCGAATACCTCATACACAACATCCATTTTCTAAACGATAACCTGAACCTACAGATCCATTAAATCAATATAATATAATTCTAGAAGAAATGATAAATAATATTAATATACACACTGGCACACACCAGATTGACAGGACGAACAATGAGAATACCAAGCACAAACAACGTGTATGGTGGCTTTAATAAATTAGATTTAAAAAAATTCGATATTATATAAAAACTCCATTGGCTTCAAAAAAATACAAGCTAAAAGAATAGATATTAAAGCTATGTACCTAATCTTACATTACTTTATAATTATCGTATATCACTTGCATAAATCATGCAATACTCTACAATGCCCGACTCTATAATCTTCTTAAAAAAGACAATTACTTATAAAAAATATTGAAAAATAATTTGTCAAACAATATTGAAGCCAAAAAAAACGTAAAACTGCTGTGTAGTTTGGCATACGCTTGTATTTAATATGTTGTATCAAAAATAAATAAATAAGTTCTTAAAAATTTTATCTATTTATTTACATAATATTCTCATTTAATCACACTACATTCACACTAATTATATAATACACAAAAATGTGAATGTAAATATATATATATATATGTGTAAAAATACATGTTATAAAAGCGTGCCGAAGACACTTGTAATTGGAATAATGGGCATAGTCTTCATTTATAATGTTTTATTATTAGAGTATCATGTACCTATTATCCTGTTAGTGTCTCTAATAAATGTAAAAAATATATATATATTTCTTATATAAAAAATATAAAGGTTTACAAGGCTGCAATATTTTAAAGAGATGATGTACATACCTACGTCTATTTTTTTCAAATACAGTTATATACGCACTACTAATTTAAAAAAATTAAGAAATTATGTGTTCTTTAAATACATGGCACAAACTAAACTAATTATTCGTACTTTAAACATACTAACTACCTTTCACATACTATCTTGCCAGCCTGTAGGATATGACATAAGCTCCTGATTGACAAGAGAGTCAAGCAAACAATTAGGTAGCGAAATTTTATAGGAATAAAGGTAGGTAGAAACTTTCAGAACACATACGGTAGCTATTGCTATTCGATTTTATATTAAATTACGATGAAAATAAAATAAAGTAAAATTAATATTTTTATCAGAATAAATAGTCGAAATTAGCAAATTAAAAAAAACTCACGAATCGTAAAAATATTTTCTTTTACTATTACTTTTGAGTTATTTAGGATTGCATAGCAAAAATTAGAATCTCAGAATATGGAATTTTGTAGCTATGGCACTTGATAAACTTACCTAAGTGTGTACATGTAATTCATAAAAGTTCCAATGAAAGTCTAACATTTTTTACTAAGATCGTATTTTGATCAGTGATGAGTTGCCCTGTGAGCCCGCCAAGGGGTTTTGACTTTTGAGTTACTGCTTAAAAGAATAATATCTTGGTTATGACGATGACAATTTGATAATAATTTGCACATTTTTTCTCTCATTAACAATGTAACGAATGATTCTAATATTTTGTAATGGAAGTATTTCTGAATTTATTAAAAATACTAACGAAAAAAATATAAATGCATCATCATTATAAGCTAGGTACTTCCAATATAAACTCGTATATTATTACGAAATATATATAAGTGCTTTTTTATAATTAATTATTTTATTTTGAAGAAGTTGCGTTTATATTGCGTTCACTGGACTAATTTTAATAACTTTACAACTCTTATATTTGAATAAACTTCAATTTTAGTTTAACGGAGAAACTTCACTGGCCCAATTAGCTATCTACGTCATCTAAATTCTGAAGGAACTGTTCTGCACATGTTCTGCAAAATGTTTCTGGTTATAAAGTAATTTCATCAAAAAATTAATGGTAATGAAGCCACGATAGAGAACTTGGAGAGAAAAACGAAAATTAAAAAATAGCGAATTAGAAATAAACGGAAAAATCTATCTACCAAATAAATATTTTATTGCCATCGGAATGTTAATCCGAAACTTTTCCATACCGGGGAAGTGTGAATTCTATTTTGATTTCTTAAGACTAGGAAAATATTAAGACTTATTACATATATGTACAGGTATGTAGGCTTATGTAAGTGATACATATATTATTTAATTTTCAAATCATGTATCTTCAACATAATTGTTAAAGAAGATACATGATTTGTATCTTCAAATATCTTCTTTATATAAATAAAATATATATATTAAAAAAAACATATCTTCAAAAAAACACAACATGCAAGAATTCCAAAAAAATGTATGGTTAGGTAATGCCAGAATAAGCCAATCCTTTTTTTACTAAATCTAGAATATCCTCGATACATTAATATATTTTAATTTAATATAAAAACACTTTTTTATTGTGAATATTCATGTCTAAAAGCAGTTTTGTGATATTTAAAACAAAGTAATTGAATGAACTAGAAATATATACAGAAAATCTACCTTAACTATAGATCTATCATACCTACACCGTATCAAAAAATGTAAAATATACACTCGTATGTAGCAAAAAATACGAAAATTTGAACTGAAACTCTTTCCGACACTGTATATTATCTTTAGATATTTTTAAAATGTATAAGTGACATGTCTGAGAACATACTATGTACACTAAACCAATTGATAATCCTTAGCTGAAAACTAGTATACTTCCGTAATGAGAATACTGGTCATTTTAATTTTGATTTTGTGTCGATTTTTCAACCTATACGCAAGCCAGCTCAATTCTGAGCCAGCTTTTACTGTGTGACCTATACACGTTTGTTATTTATATCAGATCTCTAGGAGCTGAAGGCGAGGTGTTACAAAGCTTCAGTCGTCGAGGGTAGAAGGGATGAATTATACATCCCTCCCGACGCCCAGTGTACATTACTCTCAACTCGTCTTATATAAGTGCTCCATTTGGAATTAGAGAATTTGTGAGGTGTAAACTTCTTGATTTTCGCCAGGGAATCAGGCTTAAGCATCATTGAGATGGCGGTGGGCGTTTAAGTTAATTGATTTAAGCCAGTGCGAAGGGTTTTGTTAAAACATCTGAACTTGGATTCGGAAAGCGGATTTTACATCTTATGCGACTTGCGGCATACTTAAGCGAAACGGTTAATACACTTAAGTCTGCCGATTAAAATATGTTAAAATAAATCGTAAGAATTAATCGAGAGAATACTCCGTCTATATTCTAATCGAGTTGAGGCCTATCGTCCGGACAGCACTCTTACAGTACTCTCTGTCGTGTTCTGTATCGATCAATTCAACATTTCTTCACATGCCTGCTCCTGGATAGTTCTTTAGGCTTTTTTCCCTCTAGCATAAGAAAATCTGCTTTATAACCTTGGACTTCCATGCAGAGTATTGGGAGCATTCAGATAGGAATATACAAAACTTACCTCAAATTTCCAACTTTCGCGCTCACGCTTCTGGGATGGTTCTATCGAGGGACGTCTCTTCCAATACTGGGGCTATTCTGACACTTGTAATTTAGGTCTGTTTTACCACTAAAATACATGGTGTCTCGTGGCGATTTGTTTCCAATATAAATTGATTGAAAGATGATGTGCTCGGCTAGTTGCAAGTACCTACGGAAAAACTTCAACATAAACTGGTCAACACTCACTGCTCGCGAGGCAGCAGAGTATTAGAAGGTAGCCCCATATTTTAGGTATGTAAAGTTGGAATAAAAATAGGATATCTTTGGATGACAGTAGAGTATAGGTTATGTGGTATTTGGAAAATAATATCATCCGCCAACAAGAAGGATATGTCTAAATCAGCTTATCTGAGATTTTTCCATTTGAAGCAGCAGCAGGATAATTTAATAATCACGGTTTTCTTAAACTACAATATAATAATATATATAAAAAAATTCTACGCAATGTTAATTATGAACCTAATATATAACAAGAGTAATTCAATAACGATATCACAATGTGCACCAACATTATCCTTACCCATTACTATGATACAAATCTATAAAGGAAGGTCGCTTTCCGACTAAATTTAAAGAAGCCATCAATATAGCACCAACAATTAACTAACGTATTTAATATTTAATTAGAGGTTTATGGAATAACTTTATGCATTTATTCAATCTTCATTAAAAAAAAATAACCTATTGGGTCGTTGTTGCGATTTAACTCGTTTAACGAATTTCGACTACAGATGGTAGCTACGCTAGTGCTAGTTCGAAACATAATTTTTAATTTTATTTGTGTTTTTCAAATTGTCTCGTAAAAGTAAGTCATCTTACCATCTAACTCGTAGATGCATTTCATTTAGATGTCAAAATAGTACAATTTAAGTATTTTAAAGAGATGTTAAATATTTATTGAAAAGCCTGTTATGTATCAATAATTATATTTATTAAAATTGATAACAATCGAATAGTCCTTCAGAAGATTAAGTTAATACCTACCCAAGTACTTTAGTAAATTCTCAAAGTGTACTAACTTGTTCTCTTAATTACTATTGCAATTAGCGAATTCCTCTCAGAGCTCCACCTAGCAATTAAGTAATTAAGCAAACGTTTAATTCCAGCCAACTTCGTAAAAAGTTTTTGACATTTCTGATGTCGAAGTTTGTCAATGTTTTCTACAAATTTGTGTAAGATTTGATAAAACATCTTAAAGTGCACAGTTGAGGTCCACGAAGTGTAATAGTATTTTTATAAAATAGTGTTTTCTAATCGGTTTGTGATGCATTTACGTGATGAATATTATAACAAAAAATATTAATATTATTTTTTCCACATATTTACTTATTTTGTCAATAATAACAAATAAATAAATAAATGCGTTCCAACTATTTGATTATTAATAGAATATTATTTTATTGTTCCCCAACACAATACCCATATCGTGATAGAATACGGGGGAATATTTGCTTTATCGTAATGATAACACAAATATTGATGAAGCAAATAATTATGAAGGATTTGAAAATTGATTAAATACAAATTTTAATCTATGTGATAAACGTATAAGATAAAGTTTAATTTTTTTAAATATTTTATTTGCAATTTATTTAACTTTATTTACTTGCGTTAATTGTTTAACATTTGTATTCCATTTAACATTGAAAATTAATAAATTGTTAATTATATAATATGTAAAATTTATTATAAAAAATATGTTATTTACCTTCGTACACAATTTATAGCTTAAATTTATATATATTTCATAGCTTAATCAAATAATTTATATATCACTGATAGCAAAAGATGTTGTCGATGTGATGTCGGTGATAACTTTTTTATCATTTAATCCTGATAAATATATTAAACATGTGTAAATATATTAAACATAGGTACATGTACATTATTTGTAATATTCAGATTTTTTAATGGTTGTATAGAAATCCGAGATAAGCATCAAGACCAAACACTATTAAAAGCCTGTCTAGGGGCCCCCTGTAATATATATCTAATACGGATCATTACAGAAAGAATGAGATATAGAATCCAGGCTGCCGAAATCGAGTTACCTTAAAAGAAATCAGGAGTAACTTTATGGGACGAGGGTGAAGAACCGACACAAGCGAGACCCTTGGAATGGTGTTGCTACTTTTATAAAATAAATAATTGTGTTAGCACTTCTAACTAGAAAGATATCAATTAAGGTGGTTTGGACACATATTACGAGTGTCAGAAAATAACTACCAATAGGTATCTTTTTGGCTATTCTGGAAAGAAGGCGGTCTAGGGGTTAGCACCCGGAATAAGCCGAGACAAACAGCAAAAACCTTCAATGAATATAGATTAGGCTTTGACTGGTCACTTACATCAAAGCTACGCATGATGACAGAAGATCTAAGTGCCTAATCAAGTCTTTGAACCTCCACGTTCTTAGTTGTTCGAACTTTCTTAGAATAGGAGAATGAAAATTATTATGACGAATCTTTAAATACTCTCAACATCATCACTGTAGGCTCTGTAACACCTGGTGAGTCTTGGACTCCGCAAAAGTCTTCCTCCACTCGTCTGGGTCTTTAGCCAGCTTTCTCTAGTCTTAAATCTTTAAGGCAGATGTGTATTTGAGGACTTTGTTGCTCCATCTTTGTTTTGGTCTTTCTTGGCTCTTTCGCTCTAATTGTCTGGAAATCGGTAAATAATTCGACACTATTTTCAGTCATTCTCTCCACATGACCTAGCCACAGAAAATTTTTCAATTTAATAAATTTTGTGACGCTTAGCTCTTTAAAAAAGTATAGAGCTCATTATTCCAGCGTTTGCACCAAAGTCTATAACCGGTCCAAAGGTACGTCTCAAAATTGCTCGCTTGTTCCTGTTAATCAGTATCCATAACTTTGCTACGTATATGAACACTGGTGTGAGGAGCATTTTACTTATTAATATTTAAATGTTTTTGGACAGCAGTCTGGATTTTATCTGATTTTGAAGGCGGAAATAATAGCGATTTGCGCTCACTATGTGCTGCTACATCTCTTCTGTATTATTATTTCTGTCTATTATTATTTGAGACCCGAAGTGCATGAACCTTAATACTGAAATTGTGGCTTTTACATGAGAGTACTATGGTTTATTGGGTGCGTATAATGGCCATTTTTTTAAAGACTTTAACATGATATTAAAGAGAAATCTTATGTTGTTGTACATGCCACCAGGAGGCTGTGACAAAGAACCCTCGACCGGAAGCTAATGACACAATGCCTCAGAGCTCGGAACTTGTGCACACGCCTCTTTGAGGCATTACAATACCATGGGAGTCAAACATCATTCGATATGCGTTATTGTTATGTATTTTGGTAGCTATACTTCAGCTCGTGTATACATAGTTTATTCGTAGTTCTGAATAGAATGCATTAGAACTACATTTGCTAAATCTCCAGACTACCACATTAGCTCTTATTTGGCTCTCAATATCGGTATAGTCAAAAAGTTCCAATTTCATTATATAAAAGAGTATGTCCACAATATTTGACATAGGTAATTTTTGATGAATATGGTTATCTTTACATAGGTCGCCATCAGTCGTAAATATTAAAAGTACCGAATTCAAACGAGTATATTAAATACTACACATTCTTGTATAGGTTTTTCTTGCATATTCTTGAAATTTAAGTAAAATATTTTAATTTTATTATTAACGATATAAGAAAGTTCAATATATTGATGGAATATTTTTAGTCGAGTAGCTTGTTGGTGTAGTGGTCATGACACTCACCTGGTTATCTGGTGGTCAGGTTCGGGCCCCATTCCAGGACACCAGCAAGTTAGTCCTATTTCCATAACAAGTGTTTAGCTTATTTTGAAAATAGTAAGAATATTGATGCGACACGTATTTCGTGTTAGCATATTTATTTAAAAAAAAAACTAAATAATACTACACATCGGATGGATTAAATTTTAATCAAAGAATTTGGTTTGTAATTTTCCAGATTTAATGGTATGGGAAGTTTAATACAAAATTAGTTTATAAATCATTGTGTTATTAAACAGTTAATTAATAATTCATTGATAGTTAATTAACAATTAATTGTGCAATTAAACAGTGTAATGAGGCCATTATTCTATTTATGTTCGTGCATATATATATAGTCGTAGAGGCGGACAAAAAGGATATTTTGGGTATAAAAGCAAAGCCAGCTATATCCAAAAAAATTTAATGCGGTCATCGAGGATTACTAACAATTTATAATGTACTGAATTCCAAATTGTATAGGAAATATAGACTATAAATTTATAGAAAACTATGATTTTGGAAGGGATTGATACATAAAAGTTATCATCGGTAGCTGCATTCAAATAATTTTTTTAGATATTATTGCCTTTGCTTTTATACCCAACATATAACATGCGATGCATTCTCATCTGCATTTTAGCTGTTTCTACTCTGTTGAGAATTTCAAACAATATTTTGATATTTCTTTTTCTGTTTGGTTACTATTACTGTTTGCTCCTATCTCACACGATACATGACCCAAACATTATTAACTATTTATTACGACATAACATTATTAACAATTAAATATAAGTTTTTCATCGTGTTTGATTTTTAACGTAGGTATGTTAAATGTTTTTAGCGCTCATTTTGTTGTTTGATAAAATTATTTAAAAAGTTATTTAAATAAAAAATTATTTAAAAAATCGTTTCGATTTCACTGTATCAGGGTGTAATGTTTTATTTTATATTTTATTTATCCTGACAAAGATACAGCACTATCGAAGCCAAGTGACATCTTAGTATTAAACTTTGTTAATTCAAAGTGTTATTAAAAAACTTTAATTTTGTTTTAGGTTTTAAAGCCAATATAATTACCTAATCAAATTTATTGTTATATTAAATTAAATAGTTATATTTATTTTTTCAAAATTTGCGATACATATATTTAATTATTTCTATTTTATTTATATCTGTGTTGTTATAATAATAATTTATTCAATTATATTCTAGTATATACACATTATCCAAAAAAATTTATAATACATTTGACATATTTTGACACATGCGTAATTAAACTGACAAAATTTAAATGTTATTCATAAAGTTATATAACATTACTTAAAAAAAAAAACAAAATATATAAATGTTTATGAGCACATTCCGTAATGCCCTGTAAATTTGAAGAACGAAATATCAATTTATTTTTTTATTAAAATCAGTCAATATTTTCTATTAAAATCTTTATATTTTAAATTAAAATCAGTATTTAAATCAAATGAATTTTACCTCCATTCCTATCTTATACAGTATTTGTAATAATTGTCTACTGTAAAAGTCAGCTGATAAAGTACCATTGTTCCAGAAGAGAGCCTAGCGGAATTGCAGCAAGGCTCGAGCACCAGTGGCCCTCCAACTCTTCTCATATTAATGGCAGCCGTTGTGTTCCTCCTGGGAGCCTGCAGTTGAGAATCGATGGTCTAATTAATATACATTTTTACGTAACGATCGAAGATTGATGGATATTTGATACTGGATATTATATATTAATTATAATAATTGTTGAAACTCTGTATTAAATATTAAGTTGTGTTGTAAAATATCTAAAATTATGAATCTCATACTACGTGTTTGTGTTGACTGTGTTCGACATTTTGGTTCATTTTTTAAAATAAATAATTAAAAAATTAAAACATTTTCTTGTTTTACTGGATACGAAATCGCTTCATAAATTATTAACTAATATTTCTTACCAGAATTCTTCTTCGGCGATCCCTCGTTGCGAGGAATCATCTGCCACGTTACAGAATGAATAAGTTAATGAATGATGAAATTCTTCGATTGCAAATGACATATTTTCACATGACTTTAGTGCACAACCTCAGACAGTGGCTCAGTCGTGCACAATATCAATCAGCATGCTGCAATTTATCACAAAAATCCAAATATAAATAAACAGGCTTGTCCTCCTCCGACCCAGTGTCGCCTATAATAAATAATAATAATAATAAATAAATAAAATTTATTCCAGTATGTGAGAAGGTTTCATAAAAGATAACACATTCCATACAAGAACATTAAATTATCACATACAGGTATATAAAAGGTAAGATATAACAAAAAATAAGGTATATAGCAAGAATTATTAATTTTAAAAAGTAAGCATTTGTAAATAAATAGGATGTTTAAAAGAAAAGAGAAAAAAAGTATAAGTATTAACATGAAAAAAATTTATATATCGTATAATAACGGATTTCGCAAGCGCCGGTATGTCGATTATAAGAGGTCGGTACAGAAGACATAGATCGACAGTTGGAAAAAAATCTCTGAGATCAATGTTTGGCATTATGTCATTTTACATATTAGTTAGGCTAACCATCAATAGATTTTATTAGGGGTATGTTGAATCCCAAATTTGAAATGTTTTAAGAACTGTTAAAATGTTTTCCATAAAAACGAATTAAAGCACCGATTTTGATTATCCTTTGGGACCGAGGAGGATAATAGAAAAATGTATATACAAAAATATGTACACCAAAAATAGAAAGCGCATTTATTTTATTCGTGGAATTTAATTAATGGTAGACATTTTTAGTTTGCTATTTTGAAAAATATGCGTTTTTCCTTTGTGGTTATACAAATTTTTCTTCTGGTAAAATGGCTGAGTTTAATTGCTTGGAACATAAAGTCAAGCATTCTCATTAACCTAGTTTGTTAATATTACTTATCAAAGATACAAGACCCAATTTGAAAACAGTGGCCTATTTATATGATTCGAAATAAAAACCAAATATAAAGTTGTCCCTGTTAATTGGCGAATGGTTAACTATTTGAAATTGAAAAATTATGGATACGATGGTTATTCCATCGCAGGTTGTACCTATTTATGTTTTTTATTATATTATTTATTGTTTTTTACAATAAATCATTCAAAATAAAGGAATATATTTTTCTTTCTTCTTTACAAGACTCAGAAACTCGTGTACAGAGTACAGAGAAGTAAAGGTATGAATTCATAACATAAAGTAGCTAAATTATATAATTATATGTTATTATCTACCTGAGTATATGTGAGCTTTAAGAGCTCATCTAGTATAATATGACTATAGTGATTCCGGTGTAATGTTAAACATTTAAAGAGAGTCATGATTGCACGTATGATCGCCGACCTCCGATTGAAGATAGTACCATAAGAATAAATAAAAAATTGTGGCGATGACAGACGAAACGAAAAACTTGAAATGAAATAAAGATTTTGTTTATCGAAAAGTCACTGAAAATGATATCAACTAGAAAGCACTATGCCTTAATTTACACTAATTTTATACTAGTCACTGGAGAATACCAACAGATTGATGAGAGGAATATTCAGGCCACCAAATAATAAAAGCTATCACGAAACGGGTGTAGCGCACAATGTGGTGTTGGGAGCTATTTTTAATATTATCACATTTTCCGGTATAATAGTGTCCTGATTCCAAAAATGTCATAAAATAACCCGACACGCTAATATTTAACGAGTAATTACAATTTAAAAATCACAAAATCAGCCTTTTCCTTTGAAATTTTCCGCGTATCTATGGATAAGTATTTGAAGTTCGCGTATCGTATAGATAAAATGGCTGATCTGACAGCTCCCAACGCCACATTGTGCACTTATCCCTACGAAACTAAATTGGGACAACGCCGGATATGCAGCAAGTAGCAATGTTGTTGTTGTTGACCGCCAAACATATTGTCACGTGGTGCTCGAAATAAAAGCACATAATCGAGGATTTCGTATAGTTGATAGATAGATAGATAGATATTAAAAATCCCTGAAAATCTGTCGAACGCACGTGGATTTACGAATACGTTTTAGTATTCGAGGATCTTATATAAACAAGCGATGCCATTGCTACTAATGAATTTTAATTTTGACAGCCCGCGATGATTATAGAAGCATAGAAACAGCGACAACTGAACGAAACCAGCGAATCCAAGAGAACATAGACGACCACCGGGTCTGAGTGCAGAATAGTCTCGATAGTGAATCAGTATGAATGATGGAACAGTGCTTCAGTTAAATTTGTATTCAATGAATGATGAAAGTATGAATAATGAAAGCTTTATTTATTTATGAGTTTAATTTCCAAGTATAATTCTACCTTCCTCCGCCGCGAATCTGTTAAATAAGAATACTAAAATCCTGCAGTAGTGTCCATTTTTACTCCCTTTCTTTTAACTCCTAGCGTCTGCCTGCTTGTCTGTAGAAAAAACTTTGGATCGATTTTTAACCCTTTTTCCGTGATCCAATCGAGCTGAAACTTTGCAGGCAGACTCGTGGCGAAAATAAAATTGATCTAACAAATTTTCTTTTAAAATAGTTAATAATTATAATATAATTTTGGATTTTTCCAAATTTTTTATTAGTCCCTTTCGTAGAGTCGCCCGACTCAAGCCTAACGCGTGGGGTAAGCGCCAAACCTGTTTCAACAAGTAAATGAGAAGGGAGTATAATAAAAACTTGATTTTTTTGGGTTAGTTTTTTGAGTAATAGAATGACGTAGAATGGTTGAGCAAGAAATACATCCATAGTTGAGCAAAAATGAGAAGGCTCGACCATAAATGCGTTGGCTTGATGATATACAGAAGACAATGGCTTATCTTGGAGGAGAACCGCACAAAACTGAATCATGAAGAGAAACGAGTTTAGCAATGAAGCAAGACGCAAATGAGTATAACATAAATATTGTCCCGGACTCGTCGCGATGGAGAACGAAATGAAACACTTGTAAACTTTTATCAAACATAAACAAAACACGATACAAACTTGTTAGAGCTGTTTATGAAAGGAACATTCTTTTTCAAATGTTTTCTTGTATTCTACCGGCTTTCAGACTATTCCGAAACATCCAGACTGTTCAGAAAATTTCAATTACGTGGAGTTCTTCCCGATTTTTTATATTTTAAATTATGATATATAGGTTTATCACTTATATGTTGAATTACATATTCTGGTTCCACCATGCTCATCATCGTGATCACGTAGATATGATCCATTGACGATCTTTGCTTTTTCAAGCAGCAGTTTTCACCATTGCCGTCTATCGTCACAGCAACTTCTCCAGTCGTGTATTATGTACCTAACTCCCGCATAATCCTAGGTAGAAAGAATACATCAGTCAGTCCAAATAACTGCCCTTTATTGGATCGAAGCCTCGGAAAAGTTCTTCCTTTTTTTAACTCTTATCTCAATAATTTATTAAGGCTATGTTTTCGTGTTATTTTTAACAAACCACCATTATATAAACAATTCCATTTTTGTCAACGGTCATGTATTGAAATAATAGTGAATACTTTAACTTTGTTTTTTAACCTAAAGAAGTATGTAGATTTGACAATGTTCTCACCCAAAATCGTCTCGTAAACACCCATATAAACAATAGTGGGAGGCTTTTTCAACAAAATCTTTTTCAGTAATTTATTGAGAAAGACCTCATAATCTGCGTGATTTCGATACATATCTATAAATACTTTATTTGTTACACTTACATTTCACTTTTAATAAACGTAATTTCTTCAAACTACCGAGAATTCATAGCACTAGGCTTTCCCTTGCTGGGAAACACCACGTATACGCCAATTTTCTTACATCTTCTAGATGCAAGAAAATTGACATCTAAGAAAATCTAACTTTTTCGAGGTTCTCCGTCGCCGAAATTCTGGCAAATGCAATTTATTAGATGTAGTTGTTGGACAGTAAACATCCGAATATAGAATTTGTTAATTTTAACTTGCACTTCCTACGAGAATAATACTCCTTACAAAATCACAGCACGTGAACCGCGAAGCTAACAATGAAACGTGTTACAAAGCTAAAAACATAAGCATTTCCGAAATATAATACCTGAGTCAGGTGGCAATTGAGCACCTTAACCGGACGGTTTTCAAATTCCCCAGAATGGCGACCGTGACGTATTAATTAAACATAAATGCACAATTACGTTTCACCTCACAAAAGCTCCGAGCGCTTAAAGCTCGCCATTTAGGGTAAATATTTGAAACATTCTATTGAAAGTGCCACAAGCATCAGAATACTATAGGATAATTCACAAGGTTTGCTGAACATGGCGAGCTAAATTATTATTCAAGGTACCTTCTGTTAATCTTTTCGGGAAGTTTGTTCACCTGTTTCACTCGCAGTTTCATAATTATATTCAAATAAATTGGTTGCGTAAAAATATTAACAAAAAGCCAAAACTTTATTTCATTTCAAGGGTTAAACTACCTTGTTTACTTAATCGGGTTTACTGAAGTTCAAAGAATAATTTATATTATTACTTACATAAGAATCCCAAAAACTATTATAAAAATTTAACTTTACTAAATTTTATTATTATTTTGCGCTTTTCTCGAAATTTCCTTTTTCAGACTGATGGAGAAAATGTTTCATTTTTTTAGGGTGATTTTCTTTTAAGTTTTATACACATCTTACTAATAACATTTTCTTTTTTATAAAATGCGCTGTTTTTTAATATGAATTTTAAACTTCGATTTTTCAGGACAATAATGAAAATTATTTTAAAACTGATTTCATTTGCACAAAATAATTATATTAGATCATTAAACAAGAAAATAATTAACTTTATAATCTTACTCAAACCCTGAAGACATGAGTATGTCCACGACCTGTGGGTATCAGGAAGGACCTTTGCGGGACAGCACAGAAATTTTCTAAATAATTTGTTGATGATGAAAAATATTAACCAATGTATGCCGTAAATAATTAAAGCTAAACAAATTTTGTTACGTGCAATTGTTTAGTCAAAAAAAAAATTGAATACATTTTTTGATGCTTTAAGGCTAAAGGTAATCTTATCCCTCAAAAAAATTGGATACGCTAGATGATCAAAATCAAGCTATTTTTATTAGTTTCGGAATAATTTCATTAAAATATAAAATGAATATATTTTATTTTTTAATACAAATATTTTATTGTCCTAGATTCCGGCTGTGGGGGGCAAATGAAACACTCGAAATTAATTAAGCTGATTAATTTATAAACAGAGACAGTGGACACAAATTGAACTGAAACAATATTACGTAATTGGCGCTAATTACACACTCGAGAATATTCCACACGTAGGTACTTTGGTAAACTTTAGCCGCTGGTAGTATTATGGTGTTCCCTTGTTTCTGTGGCTTTGCAAACACTCACCCATTTGCTTGTATTAAATTTACGTATGTACGTAAAACTAAATTATAAAAAATAAATTTGGCCATGAGTCAATATAATTTTTACACGACAAAGTGTAAAGCACAAAATTTTCAGAAAATTCTTTTCCGATGAAATTCAGTCGTTATATCGTTGACCAAAGGTGACGAAAGAGGAATGAGAGAATTTATATTATAAATCAATGCTCAATAGGAATCGAAAATTTCAATAATCAACGTTGCGTATTTTAACCAACAGGGGTTCCTGTCTATGGACATATTGTGTGTGGAATTGAAAACCTCAACCAAGCTTTTGTACTCTCCAAATTTGAATTCCTGTGGGAAGGGACGACTTCCAAAATTTCAATTTATGGTTGAAGAGTAGAAATCGAGAACAGACACACAAAGGAGGACATAGAATGAATCAGAGAGTTGTTAGTTGCAAGTAATGCGACTGAATATCCTCATAATCAAATATATATTCGAAAAGTTTTGAGGCCTTTTCAAAGAATAAAATATCTCTTTATTTTTAATATCTTTGAGGGGTAGGTACTTCCGGAAATTGTACAGGGCCGACATATCTCAATTACCAAATATTCGAGTAACAGAGAAATATTAATTATGTTCTTTTTCTTCTTTTTAAAAGGCTGTAAATATACTTCAATGGCCTAATTGGACATAGTTATGCTGAAAACGTCCAACCCAAAAAGCAAGGAATTGAGAAAATGGCTTCTTAAAATTTAAACCTAATATGTCGATATTTATTTCATTATTGCAATTTTTTGCATAGGGTTCCTTGTAGAGATATTTTATATGGTTTTTTAATGTAATTATAAGAGAAAAATTTTATTTTGGATTCTGTCTACATAATGTCTATATGTACGAAAAACAGTACTTATTTTGTTGTGTGAGGGTTGGATGTGTTCTATCAAATATGTACGATATTATTAGATGCCAACTTTTTCATACTATGAGGCTTCAATTTGTTCTATAAAATTGTAATATAACATTTAAACATAAGATGTTTGTTTGTGTCTCTGTTTTTATTTTCTCTTGGTAAAAAAGTATCTTATTATCTTGGGTGTTTATTTAATTAATATTAAACGAAAATTGTGGATATTTTTTGAGTTAATTGAAAGGCGATGGCCGTGACGTGGTTTAGAAAAAAATTTAATTAAAAAAAAACAAAAGCAGTTAGTGCTTGGACGATTTCAGCACATAAATATACCTTAATGAGCTGTCTCAACTTATTTTTAGTATTTTGTGGGTTGGATGTTTTCTGCATAACTACGTCCAATTGTTTAGGCATATTTTAATTATTATTTTCATGTCACATTACAATTATTTCATACCAAACTGATATACCCTAATATAAACAACGTAAAATAAACTTTAAACATGATATACTTACCCTACACTTCTTAAAATATATTTATTAATGTCACTTTTCACAAATATCTTTCTTCAATGAGTATAAAACCTAATTTTCAAATTTAAAAACTTTTTTTATCGTTTTGGAGATTTTAAAAATACGAGCAATTTACTAATAGTCAAATATTGAATATCATCGGCCTGAAATGCAAATCTTACTTAATATTTTATTATCATTCAATTTTACGATGCACTTTTAATCTAAACTTACTTCGGTGAACAAATATTACTTCAAAATATTATTTTTATCAGGAAATTCATTTTTATGTTCCTGTTAAAGATAAGCTCAGTTAAGCGGAACGATATTTTTGTGTGCACTGAATATTGAATATTCATGCTGAGTTTTATGCTGAAGGTTGACTTATAAAAATACAGCTCGTTTCGTCTTCATCTTTTAAATCTTCAGCTTTGAGCTACATATAGAAATAATAAAATTATTCACATTTGTAAAATATTAAAACTAATATTTTTATAGTCTAGCACTTGCGGAAATCAATATTTTGGGATAAAAGAAAGTTATCCAAGATTTGCAATTTTGTTTTTCACACTTTTCTTCTTCCAATACCTGGGCTTCTGGATTCGATTCCAAGTAAGGACTATATTCCAAATAAGGACTTTTACCAACGGTCGCGACTTCTTGTAACGTTTAAAATTAAATTATAATATAATCAATCTTCCTCCAATATTTGGTGGTACCAGATCTTCCAAGCAGGTGCCTTCTATTTCCCTTGCCTTCAACACTCGCCTCGTATTCTTTCTTCACCACTCTCTTCTCACTCATGCGTTCCACACGACCAAGCCGCCTCAGCTATCTTTTATTCATTCTATCAACAATGCTGAAAATGTCCCTACACTCATTTTCTTATTCTTCACTATGTTTGTGCTTCTTTGCACGTGTTAAAATGCCGTCAGAGTTTTTTTTTGTGATTTCTTATATTTTATTTAATGAAGCATAAAAACTGGCACAAAATGCTCATAAGTTTTAAGCATTATGTTATTATTATTAAAAAAAAATTAAATCAACGTGCAATTTAATACCGTTTCTGATGTATACCGTTATATAATGTATACCATTTTCTATGTGTACATAAAGAAAAAAAGCAGAAGAAGAATACACACAGAAGTTTGTTTTCTGCCTTTACAATAGCTTGCATAAAAGAAAATAAATACATAATAAGGTTATAATTATAATAAATAGAAATAAACTTAGTTTTCACCACTTTTTTATTGGAAATATCAACATGTTCCAGAGCCCAGGCTCCTTCGTCAGGATACAATTGTATACTAACAAAATTAAATTTAAAAATCGAAGTGTAGGCAATCAAAATATTAAAAAGTTATATATGGAAAATTAAATTACTTACTTAACATGAAAATAAAATTAAAAGATAACTATTTTGTTTGTATTTGTAAAAAGGACCTGGTTATTTCAATTTACTATTAACACTTTCCTTTTTTCCAAAATTTCTAATTGACCAAACTGTGATTCTGTGTAATTTATATGATTATAGCATAATTATAATTATAATAATAATCATTATTATTATTATAATTATAATTATAATTTGTATGATATATTTCAATATAGGGTCGCAGAAGACCTGGAAGAAGGCTACGGTGAATGGGCGCTTCTGGCTGAAGAAACTCTAGAGACAGCTGTGAAGGTGTCCCAGGATCTAGACTTGCGGGGGTGCATTATGAGGCTTGTATCATTTGATTGATAATGATAGAGAAGTAAAGCAGGAAATTTTAATAAGTGTAACCGTCCCCACTTAACCAACATTTTAATTTTAATTTTTTTTTATCGCAAAATGACAGTAATGGTTTGAATTCGTTATATTTTTTATTCACCCGTATATTTATTAACCTGTTTATACATAAATTTAAAAGGCATCTTGCAAAACTGTATATGCAGTTCGTGTACATGAATGCAATACAGTAAGTATATGTTTTATATGAAAAATACATTTCTGATGGTTTTTTTGCCGATGACACACAAACCGTTATTTATCATTTGTATCAATTTTAAGTATCGATGATTGGAAGCTGATTTTTTGCTCAGTTACCAATCATCGATATATTCAGAGATAAACCCCAAATAAAAGCTTAGAGTATATGGAAATAAAAGTAAGTACCTGTTTAAATAACGGTTTGATCATCATTAGAATAAATAATTAATAATCCATTTAAAAATACACTACAATATAAAATACAGTCAAAGTTATCACCATACTTAACAGTTCATTGTAATATTTTTTATCACGTAGTTTATTTAATAGTTTTAGAATTACGTACTGTTTGGTTCAGTTTCCATAAAAATTTTTTTTTTTACTCTTTATTTGTTGCGTATAGATGCCACTATCCATGGGAGCCCATATAGATAGCGGCGGTATTGCATCCATACGCCACATTGTATATCTGTGCTGTATGTCCTTTGCGTATTCTTCCAGTGTCAGCTTGTAATGAAATTATTATTTTATGTCGATAAGATTTTACACATTTTAATAGGTAAACACAGACTGGTCGTTACATGCTACTTTCTGTTTTTTATTTGCAATACTTTTAATAATTATTATATTTGTAGTCGTTTTATTCTATCTAAATATGTTTGAATCACAGTCCTCCGTAACTTTTAAAGCCATTGTTCATAATTGAGTTCGCCACACTGTAGTATAAACAATATCGTATGTGCTTGGAATGCCTTTTAGATAAAAAAAAATTATACAATAGTGTAATCTGAGTTTTAAAGAAATATCTATTTATTCATCCTCTTCATCCTCTTGTCCTCGTAGGGTCGGGAAGTCGGTGCTTCCATATTTTGTACTGCTTTTGTATGAGTTGACCAATCCTGACCCAATCTTTTTTCATACAAATTTTTTTGTTGTTTCTCTCAGCTTAATCTGGGGCGACTCACCGGTCTTGTTCCTCCTGGGGTTGACAAGAGGATGCCACTTGGTACTTGTTTCTCTGGAATTCTTAGCACGTGTCTAAGCCACCTCATTTGTGATTTTCTACGTATATCAATAGAGGCTCTATGTCAACGAGTGTGTCCTTGTGTCGGCACTTCTCACTGTGTCCACCATTGTAACTCCTTATTGATTTCTGAAATTTGTGAAATTTCATGTATTCCCGGCACGTTTTTATGGCTGAGCTATAAAGAGCATTATGGTAATATAAAATGCAGTTAACTTATGCATAAGATTTATAGTTGCGATATTGCAGCAAATACTCTTAGATCTTTTAAATTATTAAACACTTCCAATAGAAGTTATTTTATTTTACCTATTTTATATTACTTTACTTTTTAAATATAATGTTTTTTTAATTATTAGAGTTCTTTTGAAGAAGAAATTTATATGAAGGGTTTTTAATTTATTTTTTTGTAAAAAGTTGTAAATGTATCAGAAGTAAAATAATTAGATTATTGTAATTGTTAATTGTATTTTTATTGTAATTTTATTGTATTGTATTGTATTGTAATTGTATTGTAATTGTAATAAATAAGTAATAAAAATAAAATTGAATAACGTGCAAGTTCTCCTGCTCCCATACTATTCTTTTTACTTTTAGCGGACAGAAACAACGAAAGAAGTTGTAAGTGGCTGAATAATATGTAATATATTGTGTAAGATATATTAAAAAAAAAATTAATAATAATTTAAAAACAATTGCAGACCTCGAATCTGTCAAAATAAATTTGAATGAGAATCAACGAGAATTTTTGACAACGTGATAATTAATCTGTGAAAGGAGGAAAAAATCTAAGAAATCACAATATTTTTTCAATGTTAAAGACATCCAGAAACGTTATGGATTCTGCATGTAGTCATTTAAGACAAAATAGCAAGCAAAGGAGATCCTGAAAGTCTAAGGACAAGGCTAAAAATCTAAGGTGCTGCATCTTACACCATCCCCTTATTCCATTGGATATAACACTGGCTTCCCATACTACTGTAGTACTGAGTACTGGTCTTAATAACTGTTTTTTTAAGCGAGTTTTGCTATAGACATTGGGCCCCATAGTTTGTAGTCATAAATATTTAAATAAAAATACGAATAAAATAAGGGTTCGTAATTTTCGATAAGCAGCATGAAAAATAATGATCGCTGATCCTCGATAATCAAACAAGAAATAGATACGAAAAATAAGTAAAATATTTCTTCGATACTTCTTAAAAATCAATATGTATATATAAAAGAAAAAATGTGTAACTATAAAATATGTTGAAAAGCAATTCATGGGTATAAATTTAAATTAAATGTCAGTTGTATTTTTTTAAATAAATTAAGGCTGTAAAATCTATTAATTTCTTGTTAATATTGACGAATTACATCTAGAATGAAAATATTATACTTTACACTACAAGACAACTTATTTAAATTTACATCATTAAATCCTGCGTTAACATATGTCTCTCATGTAAACTAGACTAGAAGATATAGAATCCCCAATAATACTTTTTTACTATAATTTTACTATTTAATAATACATTTTCGTTGTCCGTCCGTAACTTTATAGAATCCCATCCATTCCTGATCTCATTCAAGTGTATCCATTACTATGTAGTATATTACTTGGTATCATTAATCAAAAAATATAATTCTCTATGTAACAATGTCTATCACATACGCTACCAGATGGCTCAAATAATGACAAGGTGTATAAAATGAGGTACAAAAAAGTATAATTCTCTACCAAAATTACTTAAATATCAATATTCGTATATATGGTTTAGTCTATCTAGAAAAAAAATGTATACTTAATTACAAATTATGTAGATAATTCATGGGTTTCTATTTTAAATACTTTTCTTCGATATTTATTTTAATTTTTAAAATAAATTTAGGTTTTAAAATATAAGTATTGTTGTCGCATCACTATTTTTTTGTTGAATTTAGTATACAATTTAGAACAAATTAGAAGTGAATGCAATGCTGGCTGTAGTGTGGTAGATAGAATAAAGAAAGGAGTGCTGAGATGGTTTGGTCATGTGTAACGTATGAACGAGGAAAGGATGGTTAAGAAAATATATGAGGCGAATGTTGAAGGCAACAGGAATATAGGGCGTCCGCGAAAGACCTGGCACGATCAGGTACTACAAGTATTTGAGGATGGCCCTGTTAAAAGCCGCAACAATCGTAGAACGTGTATGAGAAGATGTATGAATGTGGCCGAAGCAAAAGTGGTGTGCCAGGATAGAAGAGTGTGGCGTTCAATCCTCTCTGCCTACCCCTGCAGGGAAACGGCGTGATGGTTAGTTAGTTAGTTAGTAGTATACAATTATACTTCATACTACTACGAGAAAATGCATTGTAAACTACGTTTCCATCTTAAAATCTTCTAGCATTATTCGATAACGATGCAGTGCTCTCATATAAAGGATATCGATTATTCAATATCGCATGCAGATTTGAACTTATCAAACATTTAGGACATAGATTAACCAAGCATCCGCATTATCTGTGATGCACCACAAGCGAAATGGGTCCTTTGAAATTTCCTTTGGCGCTCGCCTTGCAACTCGCTTATTCCATTATAAAGCCGAGAACGGGAGCGTCTTGTAACGATGCCTTCACAACCTGGCTTTTGCATCCTAAACTAAGTTTCTTCGCACAGAAAACTTGAACCATAAACTCTAATTAAGATGTCTCCTGTATTACAGAAGCATATTTCGAATATTAATTACATTATTAGTATTATCGTTTATAACTTGTATTTTACGAAGACATGCGAAATACTGGTAGGTGATGAATAAGGGGAACAAGTATAGGGTGTTTTTGTGTAGCATTTTGATGTTCTCGTTCTATATAAAAAAATATATATAAATAACGTTTTAAATTGATAATTTTAATGAATTTTTTTAAGTCGTAGAATATTAAAAACATTTTTTCATGTTTTCAAAAAAAATGGTTACAAGAATAGACTCGGCTATTCGGTAGTTACTGTATATCTTTTTAATAATAACTTAACTAATTAACTAACTTAACATCACGCCTTTTCCCCGTGGGGTTAGGCAGAGAGGATAGAGCGCCATACTCTTCTGTCCTGACATACAACTTTCGCTTCGTCCACATTCATACATCTTCGCATGCAAACTCGACGGTTGTTCAGGCTTCTAACAGGACCATCTTCGAAATCTGGTTAATCTGGTCATGCCAAAAAATATAAAAATGGCTAAAATTCTTTAAAATAAAGTTGTTTCTAAAAGAGCCCAGCAAATATGCAACACTAGAAAGCTTCCCTTATGTATCAGCCAACAAATGCCCAGACAGTGTTTGGACAAGTTTTTTTCATAAAGCTCCTTTGTTCTTTAATGTTCTTCCCAAAAACATTAAGATTGCGAACACATTGTCACTTTTAAAAATAGTGATTCAATGTAATAAGCTGAATGATAAAAGTGAAATGCAAATGTCTTTGGTATCATTTTGTCACAGTTTGTGTGGATACCCTACATTTGCCGTTTTTTTCTGATACAAAATTATTCGTGAAGACAATATTCTCGCCTGCATTTGCACAAATTAATACCTAACTGCTGAAAACAGGTCTTAATTTTTTTATATGCTAATAAAACCGTTTTTTTTTCATAATTTAATATATACAAACATATATATTTTTACATAGATATGTTCTATTCATTCTGATTTTGGTTTTGTTTTCAATGATATAAGTACATACATAGGTAATTGTTTTTAAAATCCATATTTTATATTTATATACACAATAAATTGATTAATTTTATAGTTATACAGTACTTTTTTATATTTATAGTATTTTGCTCTCACTATATTGTAAGCTGCTCATCTCGGCACAGTTTCTTTCAAGTGAGATGAGTGGCTCTTTTTTAACCATCATGTATAAGTAAAAAAAAATGTTTTAAAAATACAATGAATAATAATTAAAAAATGCTCGTCTGAAGGCAGACTTTTGGTGAATATTATTTTTCATAATAAATTTTTAAGAATTAAGTAAATAGTATTTTTAAAAAGTTACTTAAAACAATTTCAACTTTATAAAAAACACCCTATAGAAAAAAATTGACTTTTTTTCAATTTCACGCTTTAACAAGTCAAGAGGTCCAATTGCAGAAGGGAAACACGACACAAAACACCCAGGCTTGAGTAAATCACATAGATTAATTGGACCTCATCGGGAATCGAACTCAGAACCCCGGTGTGAGAAGCCAGTGTCATACCCACTGGGCTACGAGGGCCGCCGAGTCTTCTAGCATCTTGCTGCCTTCCCATTAAAACCTAGATTTGAAATTGTCGTATATGTATATAATACTGATTTTTCGAGAAGGAATTTAATGCACTGATTTATGTATATTTATTTATTCATTCAACTTCATGATATTTTTTTTAATATTCAATTTTATTTGAAAAAAAGATGTCATGAAATTTGTAGCAAGTTATTTGTTTTGTAAGTATCCTCGCCTACCACGCGGGAGTGTTTTCTTTGTTAATTTAACTAAATTTATATACCTATGTTCAATGCAAAAATGTTTGTGTTTGTTTTTTTTTCAATTTTTTGAATTTGCAATTCCCCTACATTAAATGATTTATATATTTTAGATACTGATGGGAAGTATGTTTGATAGAAATTGCAAGGTTGACGACAGTATTGAAAGTAGGGTGAAGGTGAGAAAATGGTTTTTGAATGCAGAAATTTCTGAAGGAAACTTATCTTGGAAAATTTCTAATTGAAACTAGATTTCCTGAACCAATACTCCATGTTGCGGCTTGTAGCTGTAATGAGCGGCAGCTTTATACCGTTCAGCCGGAGACCTTCAGCGGCTCTGTGATGCTCGGAACCGTGTTCACCACGAGATAATGAGAAGAGGTTTATTACTTAGATGGTTTCATTTCTTACCATCAATCTTGTGGTTTAGTATTTATATTTTTTTTTTAAATTCAATTGATTCAGCAACATTGTAGATTGACATTTTTTTAAATATTGATTGTATTATTTGTATAAATCTACTTATATTATTTGATTAATTACACCTATATGTTTCGGAAATACCTTTCCATTGTCAGGGTGTTATATATATGTCAAAATTTCTAAATTCAATTCTTAATTTTTTTCCAATAATTGCTAGTAATCAAAAATTTCAGCAAAATATTTAAAAATAAATTTACAAATAATTTAGAAAAACAAAAAACAAAAGACATTATTCATTTTGATATTTTGACATATATATATAACACCCTGACGATGGAAAAATATTTCCGAAACATGTAGGTGTAATTTATCAAATAATATAAGTAGATTTATACAAATAATACAATCAATATTTTTTTATATATATTTAAATTGTTGATTATTTCCTGGGGTGTATTAATTTTTTAGTTTGATCAGCTCATATTTTACCAAAATTTATTCTACATATAAAAGCTTTTATGAAATATTGTACAGTATATTTCTTAAATAAATAACTTAAAAAAGATTTAGATAGATAGGAAATAAATGTGACTGCCAATTATTATTTATATTTTGAGCTGGGTTTTTGTGAAAAGATTAAAAAGGTTGTTAAGTACATGAGGCTCAATTCATTTTACCAGCGAAAAAAATAAATATTTAGACATGAGTACGTCTGTATGATTTTCTCAAGCATGAATTTTATAATGATGTGTTTCGCTACAGTGGTTAGTCCTTAAAAATAGTAAATAGTTAGTAGATAAAAATAAAAAAAAATGTCATGCAAAAATACACCACTCGGTAAAGCATCCACCTCAATATGCGGGAGAACCGATCGTGGTCATCTTGAGATACCACATTAGACTGATCGTCTAATGCTGACCGACTTTTTAGGCCAGCCCAAAATCGCTATTCGATTCACAATGTTAAAACATACTGCAAACAACTTCTAGTCATGATCATTTTCTATATTCTGTACCAGAGATGTGTCGTTCATGAACAAAGTGTTCGCATTCCTGAATAAATGAACTATTCAGTTCACATTCACCAGAAACTTAATTGCAATTGAAAATCAACAGTTCAAATGAACGATTTAAAATCAATAGTTGAAATTAACTACTGAAGTGGAACAGTCCACTTGAATGAACGATAGTTCAATTTGAACGTAAGAAAAACATGCGTACAAAAATCTAAGTTTCAGAAAACAAACAAAAACATAATAACACGAGTGGTAGAATCAGACAGAATTGCGCACTATCGAAATCTCTCGAGCGGGCCACACGTCTCTGGAAACGACTAGACTATGCTCGTAAATTCTGAAACATTACCGATAAAAAGAGAAAACATAATCGCGCGGTATGTATTGCTAGTGCATGTATAATTCCTTTGATAATAAGTCAAGAAAGTACCTAGTGACAAGCGAGAAGTCTTCTAGTGCGGAACTGATCGATATAAGTAGTGTACATCAGTATACGAGAGACAAGTTATTCAGGAGTGATAAAAAGTGCAATAAAGATTCTTGCACGAATTTAGTGAATTAGCGTGTGAAATATTCTAGGAACATTTAGAGTGAATTTAGAACAGTGCTCTGATTATATTCGTGTTCATTGACTTTGCATAGCACATTAAAGTTTAAATTGTTTTAAGTGTTTCATTTGTATTCCACAACCCCGTAACAATAATATTACACAAATTGTCAATAACGATATTACAGGGTTATTTGGAAAACATTAATAACCTCACAGGACTATATTTCTGCCTTGATTATGAGTTGAAAATTTTCGAGCTATTATGACCTAATATCAATAGTTATGGAGATATGCGACATCAATGTTTGCATTTTTTTCTCAAAATTTCTGACTTATTTTTTGTAAATCGTTGGATTTTCATTACAGTAAATTGTATCGAATATGAAAAATTCATTTCCTTTAATACATGTCAAATAAAATAATAAAAACCTTCGAATTCCAATTAGAATGTTTTATCATTTTATTGTATTGAATTGAAACGAATGAATTTTTATGAATATTGTATTGAAACGAATGAATTTTTCGTAATCGATACAAGTTACTGTAATGATAGTCCAACGTTTTACAAAAAATAAGTCAGAAATATTGGAAAAAAATGCATACTTTGATGTCCCGTAACTCCATAACTATTGATATTAGGTTATAATAGCTTGAACATTTTCGACTCATAATTAAGACAGGAATATAGTCCTGCGAGGTTATTAATGTTTCCCAAATAACCCTGTATATGAAAACTATTAACACTTCCGTGCAAAAGCAAGCGCTGCTGTCAGCCATATATGATGTCGCCATCATCACATACTCGTTCACTGTGAGGGTTGAATAATCCAGCACTAAATATAATCCAGCCTGAGTAAGGGAGGAAACATTAAACTTTGGCTTTCATCGTTTCGCGGAGCACTTGCAACAAGCTCGCAGAGCGCCAGCGTTGCGCAGATCACCGATTAAGAACCACTGTTCTACACGTTATACATCTGAAAAAGTACCTCTTTGATTTATGTACGGACTAACCACATCCGTATAGGGTCGATATAAAACTTTTACCTAGAACACAACGGCCAAATTAAAGATCGCGGGGCCCATAACCGATATTTTAGAGAGTAGCTATCCTGATTTCAAAATAAAACTGATTTGACCGAAGCAAGTATTAAGAAAGTTATTTAGTAAAAACCACTACCAGATTTTAGGTCTACTGGTTTCGAGACGTACCCGTCTCTTTGTCAGGACCAACTCTACATTACTATATTCACAACACTATACACCCCAACCATAGTATTGTTAAACTTACAGCAATATTGATCACATGCGTAGTAATCTTGTCAGAGACAAGGATGCACTACTAGCCTACAGGTTATTCTACATTATATATTTGTATTTACATTAGGGAGGCGGTGAATAACAGAGTACCTCTAACTAATAACCAAAATAATTTTCAATATAGCCCTTTATTTAATTTAATATTTAAAATTTAATAAGTAATGTTCACAAAAGATGGGGTAACACCCACTTTAGACCCCGCCCCCTCTCACTGTCTTTCGTTAGATTCCTGAATGATCTGTAGGCTAGTAGTGCATGCTTGTCTCTTACAAGATTAACACGCATGTGATCAATATTGGTGAATGTTTAACAATACTATGGTTGGGGTGTATAGTGTTGTGAATGTAGTAGTGTAGTGTTGGTCCTGACGAAGAGACGGGTACATCTCTAAACCGGTGGACCTAAAATCTGGTAGTGGTTTTTACGAAGTTAACGAACAATCTGTTAAAACACATAATTATTGTGAAGTTGCAATTTCAGAACAAAGTTCTATGAATTATTGAACAATTTTTTTATTAATCAATTAGAAAAGACATACAGAAAAATTGAATTAACAAAAAAATATTTTAACTGCTAATCAATTCAAAAAGAGACAACATATAAGGTCGAAAAATTTTCGTTAACTTACCAGAATGCAGTGGCGAAATTGGATAACGCGCCATCCCCGGATAGAATGAAGGTCCGTTGGTTCGAATCCCAGTAGCAGTTAAAATATTTTTTCGTTAATTTGATTTTTCTGTGTGTCTTTTCTAATTGATTAATTAATTTTTTTTAAATAGAGATGCGAACACGGAATACGTGTGACATTAATATTTTGTTCAGAGGTCCCAGTACACGATTTTCGTATTTGCTTTCGATTTGCTAAATTTAACGCAAACTTATTAAACTTCGGTTAGACTGTTCAACCGAAGTCTGATTTGAAAGAAAAATGATCTTTTAACAGACTATACGATTTAATTAATTCGAATTCTTGAGTATGAGGTATAATTTTTTGAATATTTTTATATTAATGACAGTGAAATTTTCTTAGTACGCATGTAAAATTTAATTAAAATAATCGATGTTTTAATGGTTTTATGGATACTGTAGTATAGGAAACAGAACGTTTAATTTTTGCAACTTGTCGAAAAATATTAATGTCTGAATAGCAGCGCTTCTTTTTAAAACTTTATAGAATCAATTTGTAAATAAAATATTTGATCTGTATTTGAAAATATAGAGATTAAGTTTACCAAAGATAACTCTATTGCATGAAAACTAAAATAGTGTTTCGGGGTTATAATTTTTTTGATGTTATAACAATATATTTGTTCATATTTTTTAAGGAAATGCTTCAAGAGTAAATGGATCTTTCATAAGAAAATTGATTAAAAACCTGTTTAGCTATGGGTTTTGCAAAATGATTTAATAAGTTTACGTTAAATTTAGCAAATCGAGAGTAAGTACGAAAATCGTGTACTGGGGCCTCTTAACAGGCTTAATTTTTTTGTTGCTCAGTATTTTTATTTTATTTATGGTTTGCGCTTTGTTCTTAGATAAAGTGAATCATATGTCAAAATGTATGGTGAAATTTTCGAAACTTAAAAGTGTTAATCTTTTTTGAATACTTGAGAGTCGATTCTGTTTTATTTTGAAATCAAGACACTCAACAATATGGAGGATTGATTATGGGACCCATACATATTCTTTAATTCTGCTGAACCCAACATCCCATATATATATATATCTATATAATATATATATAATATATATATTATATATATATATTATGTAGCTTATGGTGAGATGAGTAATCCATCACCCATTTTTATACAAATGCCCGCAAAATGTGTACGTGTAAAGCGCCCTAGGGGTATTTTTTTTTACCAAAATGAACCTACATAAATAATCTATGTTCAATATCGTTATATCCATCGAAATTAGGCTTCGAAATGTAATACTTTCTGTGCCGCCGTCCTTTCATTCAAAATTTGTGGTCCTCGTGGTATCGGTATTTTTGTAAATAATATATCATAGAAGGTACCCCCTCACATGACCAGGTGAGGTAACACGCGAGGACCGGGGTTTGTAGGAGAGAAGGTTGATCCAAGTCTTAAAAAGCTCCGGTTACATGAAACACAAATCATTTTGTGGACTCGTCCGACTGATACGTGTCCGTTCGCTGAACACCTGCTTACGTCATTCCCCTGGTCACGTGATAATTTATGTTTTTTATTTATTTATCAAATTTTCAGAACATTGCCACACTGACGACAAATCACACAGAAATTATAAAATGTGTAGAATAAGAGTCAGCGACCGCCAGATTTACGTTATTGTATCAAACCTGAAATATTTTCTGTAGATGTGCATTATAGTAGGTAGTATACTTCGCAATATGCCAATCAATTATAGAACACGGCATAATTGCATGGGGAGGAGAAACTATGAGTGCACTCAACCCAATTATTGCAACTCAGAAAATGGCTATAAAAGTAATCCTCAATTTTAACAAGGACAGATGAAATATTCAACAACTTCAATGTATTAGATATAAAACATATTTTGGACCAATATAATTACTTAATTTCATGCTTGATGAATTAAAGCAATCCGGGCTAACCACAATTTACAACCCTAACATGAAATACAAAATAAAACAGTGGATCCGAAACAAGGGGAGAGATAAAATAGGCACACTTACTCAAACACACTAACACACACTATAACCTCATACATGATATATTTTTTATTATGTTACTTTATACCTTAATATACAATACTTCATCAAATAAATAAAAAAATTTACTATTTATTTTCATGTTTTGTATCTACATACCATTGTAAACTATGCCTGTCTCAACACAGATATTTCTAGTGAGACGGGCACAGTCCAACCAAAATTTGCTATTCAACCTAAATAGAAATAAATAAATAAAAAAAATGATATTTGGATATTTAGACATTTGCGTGAGGAGGATTTTGTAACAACAGGTAATACAGAAAAAAAAGAGTATGTGAAATGTAAAAATAGAAAAGGGGCTCACCACACACCTGTGCCTTTCTGTGAATGAATGAGGAAATAATGGTAAAAAAAATATATGACGTAAGTGATGACGGCACAAGAAAGATAGGACGATCGCGGAAGACTTAGCATGATCAGATTAACCAGACACTGGAGGATAGTTTTGTTATGAGCCTCAGCAATCGTCGAGCTTCTATGCAAAGATGCACAAATATGGTCGAAGCGAGAATTGTGTGTCAGGACAGAATCTATCATCTCTGCCTACTTGCGTGGAGAATCGGCGTGATGGTAAGTAGGTAAGTAAGTAAGTAACAAAAAAAACCCTCACCCATAAAAACATTAAAACTAACCCAAAGAAACCAAGTTTTTATTATACTCCCTTTCCCATTGAAACAGTTTTACCGCCTATTGCACGCGTCGGGCTCCTTACTCATTTGTATGGATTCCAATTTTGAAAAACCATTAAAATTTCGGAAAATCCAAAATGATACTATAATTATTTTAAAAAAATTAAACGAAAATTTGTTAGGTCATCTTTATCGTCGCCACGCTTTATAGTCTGCCTGCAAAGTTTCAGCTCGATTGGATCACGGAAAGGGGGTTAAAAATCGATCCAAAAAAAACTCGGCAAACAGACAAGCAGACGCTACGAGTTAAATGAAAAGGAGTAATAATAGTGACTATTATGTTAGATGACTATTATATTGTCTTTTTTATTTATTCGCGTTTTAAAGGCGTAATAGATCACTGATCACATATATAATGTGATCAGTCGTATCAGTTTAAAATGATGAGGAATCCCCGGATTATTACGTATAATCCTAAAGCTTTCGGAATTAAGATTTTGAATTAATTTTGGTGTCTCAAAATAGATCAAGATATCACGTTGAAATTTTCAATGCGTAGCTGTTGCTTCAAGCATATTATTCATAATGATTTTTTTCACATTAAAAAAGGTATTAGTCAATTTTTAATTGTAATTTTTACTTCATTTACTGTTCAATTTGATTTTTCAACTAATTTCAAATATATTACATCATTATTATTTCCTTTTTTTAGACTTTCATGAAAATAATTTATATCAAACATTAAAAATTCGTTCACTTCGATGCGATTCACATAAAAGGATTGAAACCTTGCATAAATTGTAATTTCGTCAATTTATTTAACTTGTATTTAAGTGAATGAATTCTCAATATACAATATAAGTTTATCTAGTTATAGTCCATAAAATAAGCCATATACTCGTATATATTGATAAAAATGTAAACTTTGTAACTGTTGGCATTTCACCTAAAGTGTAAATAATATTTTCTATTCGAAATTTTATGAAGAAAAACTCCCCGAAGTTTTTGCTACTAGACAGATATCGTGTACATAATTCGAAGTATAATCAAATGTGATAATATTCTACATACGGTTATGTATAGAGTGTGACAGAGCCAGTTCACAATACATAATACGTAGAAAAATTATGGTACAAATTTGTAAAAGATGTTAATCATTTTATTCGACTGTATTAAAGAGAATTATAGAACCTTATATTAGTTGCTTTAAAGATGTGTTTACAGAGGATAGATCAAATATTGTAAAAATTGCATTTTTTGAAGAAGCTTATATTGATACTAGGCATTGAATGATGTTAGAACATATTAAATTTAAACAAGAAACTTTCTGCATACTATCACATACGTATTAGCTTTATTACACCCAGTATTCTATTATTTTTGTAACAAATTTATCATCAACTATTAAATATTAAATTTCAGTTTATTTTCAGTTCAACGTCCTCAAATACATCTCTGCCTTGGAGTTTCTGAACTGGAGAGAGCTGGCACTAAACCGAGATGAGTGAAGGAAGATTATTGAGGAGGCCAAGACCCACCAAGGGTTGTAGTGCCAAGAGTGATGTTTTTTTAATTATATGACGAGCGTATTTATACTTCTTTTATTTTCACGGGTTTGAAGTTTTCTCTCCTTCTTCTTTATTATTATTTTACTTCTTCTTTGCAATATTATTTATTCGTATAAATTATTTATTTTAATATGATTTTAAAGGTATATAAAAATAGCAAAATATTTTCTTATTTATGGTTTTTGTGTTTAATTTGTAGAACTCCATATTTATTTTTAGCGAAATTTAAAATAAATTAAATTTTAATAAATATTATTATTAAGTTCTACGGGTTAAGTATTTTTATGTGTTACAGCTGTTTCGGCTTGTAAGGCCATTATCAAACAGTGGATATACCACGTACAAACGACTTATTTATACAATTTTAAGTTACCCCTTCCCCTTTAGAGTAATTAGATATTTGTGGTGAAGCCCTGTAGTAATGTACGTTTTTTCCCGGGCACTTATCACCTTTAATGATATCGATAATTGCTAAAAATAAATATTTTCTTGTCAATTTCACATTCATGTAACATTGTATTACTTGATTTTTGTCAAAGAAATTGAAAAACTAGTGATAAAGGCAACTTAAAAAGACATGAATATAATGGAAAATCCTTTTCAAAGACATTCATCACTCAAGATATCTACTTCTCATTTTGAATCTTGTCTCCTTGTCATAATACTCTAATTGAATGAGCCTTCTGCTTATTTAATTATAATAAATTACCCTTTATAATTTCGTCCTATCGGTAAATTTTAATTATTATTTTTTGAGACAGTAAACTTACATTACTATTTCATAATTTCAACTAATTGCAAGATTCGGCGATATAATTGTATTTTAAAGACAATCTATCTTAAATAAATTATTATAAAATACAATTTTTACGTAAATATGCACTTAATGATTTTATTTATCTTCTAATTCTTTTGTTAGATCTGTCGATTTGTGGTCCAGAAGACTACGCCTCCTGGGATGAAGTCCGGCTGACCATCCATCTTTATGGTCTGTATGCACGAGTCAATCACTGTCAATCCTGTTATGTTGTCCATCCAAATTATAATTTCCTCATTGTTGCGCCACAGAGACAGCGAATAGGTTTTGTGTTGTCGCCTCGCCACGCTGCCTACACAACATCAGCGACGTAGCGAGGATGACCCATTCAGCATTAAAATAATGTCAAACTGGGTGGCGAAAGTGTAGGGCCGATGTGGTAGCTATTGCTCATAAAACAGCCCTGGGTATACGGTGGGTCCCTCTTTGCTGTCCAACCTGGACTGATTTGGCATGTAGATAAATAAGAGCTGACCGATTTTCACAAAACGTTATTTGTAAAAATGATTTCAAATTAAAACAATAAATTATTATTTGTTTTAATCTACTTATATTTGATTAATTACACCTACATGTCTCTATAAAAATTCGTGAAGCAAAATAAATAAAATATTTTCTTCTTCAAATATAGCAAAATTATTTTGTGGTGATATAATTATAATTTATATAAAATAACTTTGTAAACACAACTTTTTTATTGAAATAAATTCAACACGTTTCGAAGCCAATGGCTTCTTAAATTATCTTAGTTATCTTATAAATTTATTTTCATGTTAAGTAGGTACTTATTATTATTCATTTTCCATATATATATTTTTTTATATTTTGATTATCTATACTTCGATTTTTAAATTTTATTTTTGTTATCCTGACGAAGAAGCCATTGGCTTTGAAACATGTTAAATTTATTTCAATAAAAAAGTGGTGTTTATAAAGTTATTTTATATAAATTAAAACAAAATATTATTAATAATCATTTAAATTTAACTGCTAGTCCAATTCTAAAAAAATTTCCAATAATTTTGTGAATTAAGAAGTTCAGCAAATATATTTTTTAAATATTTTAAATATCAAAACAAAAGACATCATTCATTTAGATTTTTTGACATCTATAAAACACCCTGACGATGGAGAGATTTTTCCCAAACATGTAGGTGTAATTAATCAATTAATCAAATATAAGTAGATTAAAACAAATAATAAAATAAATTTTTTAACATGTCAATCTACAAAGTTGCTCAACCAATTGAAAAAATGATTTCAAATTAATTAAAGCAAATATCTCATTCTGAAAATCACGAGAAAATTATCTTCTGTAGTCAATCTGAGAATGTATGCCTCTTGTTCCTTTATTCTATCGAAGAGCCAGGGTATGAAATAATATATTGTCTCGACAAAATAATGTGAACCTGCAATGTGTAGCGCCATAGACGTACTTTCAACGAAGCTTACATAATTCAACAATTTTGTCCATAGAAGTTGAAAGCTGCTGAACTGATTATGCGATTAGGGCCGATTGTATAAACTTGTATTATATTAATCTTTAGTTTTACCCATCGATTTTTGAGTTTTCCGCCGGGAAACCAGAAGGGTGGATTAGATATTTTACTTTAGTTCTTGACTTACTTGATTTGCCTGTGATTTTAGTTGTGTAAAAGTAGTAATCTGAAGTATGGTATCTTGGATCTCTCCGTATCATTGGAATTGCAAATGGTATGTGCCGAGATTTTTCATTCAGCCAGCCAGTGAGCTGAGAAATACTTGTTAAATAGTAGATATGTGGAGTCCAAACCTTATCCTGATCATATTCAACTTTGCACCCTAAGTATAGTTCATAACTTTTTTGACGAGTATTTTTATATTTCTTTTTTAAGACTTGAAAGTTACTTCACCACACACGTAACAAAAGTTGTAAGGATTATTCACACAGTTGCGTAGCATCGTAATATTATACAATAAATTGTACAAAGCTAAAGCAAATTTGATTAGTGAAAGTTTTGTTTAAGGTGTAAGGTTGTCGTTTTTTTCGTTGTCTTCGATAGAGCGAAGTGCGTATAGTGCGGGTTACAAGTTGTCGTAGTGACCTCATTATCGCAAAGTGCGTTTTACAAGTTGTAGTCAGTAGTGATCATCATTAAATCTTTTTTTAGTGAATCATCAATCAAGACCATTTCATACCAGGAACAAGGAGGAAAGACCATGCCAGTAAGTTTCGACATCCCGTCCATCTCCTATTCTTCATTTCGAATTTTACAGTCCATATCGTTCATTTTCGTTCCTTCATCCCTTTATTACCCACATCCCTTTAATTCCCGTATACTCCTTCATCCACCCCCACGTACGCAGCGAATTCGCGTCGCGTACACCAAGTTTTCCGATAATTCCACAAAATCAAATTTATTCAGACTAATTCCCCATGGGGTTAATGAAAGGAGCATTATTTAAAATGACTTCAAAAATTAAAAATTCGAAGAATTAAAAAAGATATACTAATTTTGAAGTAAAACATACAAAAAATGGAAGCTGATTGATAATTTCTGATAGCATATTCGGAATCAACAGACAAAATGACCATACTAAGTAAATTATAGGAATACGTTTGAAAAATATGCAACACGGTGACAATAAATTACAAGATGGTAAAATAATAAGTTAAAAACGTGGTAATGAAGATAGTATCAATACATATATGCCGATAAACACAATACTATTGTTCATTTTACGTTACAATAATACAATGCGTTTCGACAAAATATACTTTTTAATTTAATAATTTCATTGTTTGCACACACGCGACATGGTCACAGAGAATGCAGATCATTCTGGGGCAAATAAAACATTTTTTAGACCCACAAAGCACAAAACGGACAACAAAGCATAATTTATGGCTAAAAAGGGTGCAACAAAGGATGTTCGGGCAAAAAATTTTGTCTTTTTGAGAGGGACTGGTGGGGAGAGTCCGACGACTCCGACAAATATGCTAGACCTCTAGCTGAGAACAATGTATTATTATTATGAGGTCCATTAATATTTTTCTAATATAGTAAACAGTATACAATAAACTATTGTTAAGATATCTTTTATTTTAATAAATATAACATATTATAATAATAAAAATACATATCTACATACGCAAGTTTTTGGCAAAACACAAATTGTGTATTTTATTTTATTTATTTTTATTTATTTATTTATTTAAGGAAAACTTAACAGCAAATTTTAAATGAACATACGAGAGATAAAAAATAGTAAATTATACCAATTATAAACTTTCCACTTAAAATTAATTATTAAAGATATTAGCAAAGTGTGACATTATGACAATTTATAGTTGCATTAGTATTGATAAGGGGTGAGAAGGGCGGAGTGGGATGAAGTATTAGGAAAAAGGAAAGAAGTATAGGAGTATATGGGAATATAAATTATGTCAGCTATTTAGGGTGCGGTTGTGAAATTAATTTTAGTTTAATGTCCAGATTAGTCGAGTTAAAAATGTCTATTTGGTTGTAATTTAAGTTAAACGAGTTGGGATCTATAGATGAATAATTTTTGTTTTGTTAGGGTTTTGTTGTGTATTAGAAAGACTGCTTTATAAAAACACTTTTGGAAGACCTATACGATTCAATACTATGAAATGGAACATAAATATATGATTGTTCCTCATATAAGCTACTCTGACAGCTTTTAATTTTTGGCTTGTCACGAAAAAATGTAAAAATTTCTAGTAAAGTAGGTACAGCACAAGCGTTTAGCTTATTTTGAAAATACTTAGAATATTGATAGGAAAGGTATTTGCACCTTTATTTTAAAAAATGAGTTAACTATGTGGATCCCGAATCACGTCGGAGTCACCAATGTGGAGGTGGATGAGTCCTCCGGTTTTGGATAGAGTTGAACTCAATGGTCACCACTCCGTTTGCAGAGTCGGAGATCTCTGCTGCGGTTGATGATGTAAAAGTCGCGATGGTTTGACAGAATTTATTCAATTATAAAACACAAGTTATAAAGAATACAGTAGTGTAAAACGGTTACAATTGAAAGGCGCGAAGTCGAAGGTATGACGGCCAGGGCTTCCGCTGTATCTGAGAAGCCCCGCTAGAGTGAGATGGTTTGTTCTGCGGGCGCGTGCTTATATAGTTATTCAGAACAAAGGAATCGGGGGTGTTATGATTTTTTCTTTACTCAGCCGCGCGTGTGGGTATTTAGCTTAGATCAGCGAGGTGCGTTTCGTCACTCCGATAGTCCATGCCCTCTGCTATACCTCGCCTTTGTACTCGGTCATCGGTCTGGCTTCATTTGCCTTTCTCAGCAATCTTGTCTCAACCTCTGTATCGAGGGCGACGGCCTGCCGTACTCGACATCAGCATCTGTGGTAACTCATTACCCGGATGTCTGTGTGTATGTGTCTCGGGCCACCACAACTATATTTAAAAAAATTAGATACTAAATTCAGTTTAATTTTGAATATTCTAGTTTGTGTTTTCTGGGGCAACATGCTGTGTTTTTACAAGCCTTCTGGACAAAATTTCGGATCCCATTGCAGGGTCTATCATCGGGGCCGATGTGTTGTTATGATTGTTGATACTAAAGTTAGTGCTGGCTTGCAATACCTTGTCATAAAAGAATACGTTGTCAGTGTTGCTTTAAGTACGGGATAGCTACCGTGCTATTGATAACTTATTTATGGAGTAATTCGAAGAAACTGCCCTGGACAAAGCATCTTTTGCTTCGGATTTCTGGTGGAGATATGTCGATGACGTGCTTGAAATCTGGCCACACAGGAAGAACAAACTGCGTGACTTTATGGAGAACCTCAATTTGCTACATAAGAACCTGAAGCTCTTGATGGAGGTAGAAAGGGACAACTCTTTTTTTAGTATAATTTATTTCAAATACATTTTTTTGCTTCCTTCCTTCCTTGCTTCATTTTCTTGATGTTAAAGTAAAGAGAACGGCGATGGAAAGTCTAAGAAAATTTTAATGCTAAAGCAGTCATCCTCGCTACGTCGCTGACGCTGTGTAGGCAGCGCGCCGAGGCGACCACACAAAAAGAAGAAGAGGAAATTTTAATTTGATCTACATTGAAGGTGACCCACCACATACCCTGGGCTGTTTTATGCGCCGAAGCGTCCATATCAGCCCAACACATTCGCCGCCTGGTTGGCATTATTTTATGCTAAAGCGTCCTCTCCGCCTGGCCTTGTGTCCCAGCATAACAAGAAGCAAGACCAGGCGAGTCGGTCGCGCAAAACCTTCAATGTCCCATGCTAAAAGTCTTTATTTTTAAAAGAGGTTTTACAAAATTACAATAAAAGAACATCTATAATCTAAAAAATACAACATAAGAACACCCGAGGAGACATCGCACGGGACAAAAATAAATCAACACCCCTCCTTGGAGGGAAAGGGACAAAACAAAAATAAAAACATGTAGCACTTGTGCCAGAAAAGGTAAAACCACCGGTATGACACCGATCAGGAGAGACAACGTAAAATTGACAAAATATGATACAAAACAGAAAGATAACATGGTTGTGCAAATAAAATGGAAAATAACGATAGAAAACACAATGAAATTAACAAGAATGTAAAGAGAAAATAGAAGTAATAAACAGAAAAAGTGAAATTGCAAGATTATTAAAAGAAAACAAAGAAAGACCAATGTAGGGCAGCATGGTCAAGGGTACATCAGGACCACTGAGCAGGACCCCTCAGGATTTCCCAACGGGTCACCCAAATTCCCACGAACACTTTAAAAAGTCTGAAGTTATCCTCACAACTCACAAGGTCGGCATTTGTAAGACGCCGACCTGTTCCATGTGGCCCATTTATGCCCTCAATCAAAGCTTCTCTTGCATCCCTCATCAAAGAACAGTCCCACAGGATATGTCCCGGAGTCTGGGCCACACGAGCACAGACGCACCAAGGGTGGGTGGAGAGCCCAAGATCATGTAACTTAGATCTGAACTCTCCATGACCCGACAGCAGCTGTACTGTGTGGTGGTTCAGTGTGGGGAAATACCCTTCGGAATCCTTTCTTTCTTTCACCGCCACCCTCGGGAAGAAGCTGTGGGTCCACCTCCCGGTGGTAGCGGCATCCCATCTTTCTTGCCAAACTTCGATCGTGATCCGTCTAATCCTTCTGTCCAACTCCTGGAACCGCTCGTTTTCCAGGCGCCTGAGAGTCCTACCGAAGTAGTCAGTTTCCAGACCCCGCCTAAGTTTACGGCGCGCGCAGGTCTCCAAAACCTCCAAGTCTGCAGGGAGCACCCCCGCTAGAACCGGGAGGGCCTGACTAGAAACCGTCCGGTAGGCCCCCGTCAGCGCCAGCAACGGAACTCTCTGCCCACTATTCAGAGCTGCAGCGACAACCCTAATCCGGAGCCTATGCGACCAGACCTCGGCTGCATACGTGACCTGAGCCACATAAGTAGCCTTGTAAACTAGTCGCATAGCCGGCGAACGGATGCCCCAGTCCGCAACACTCATCCGCTTCATGGAAGCAAAGAAGACCCCCGCACGGTCGGAGATGGTCTTGACATGAGCCAGAAAGGAGCCCGACATGTCAAAGGTCACTCCTAGATACTTAACTTCTCTTTCAAATTTTACAGTTATTCCATCCACTTTCAAAATCGGATTCCTAACCTGACTCAAGCCACCCTTCATCTTCAGAGCAACCGTTTTCGAAGGCGCCAGAGCTAACTTGTTTCTTTTACACCAGTCAGAAATCATCGCAATTGACCTATTACCCTTTTCCTCTAATTCTCTGCGAGTCTGTCCAGAAACGAGCAGGAGAGCATCATCCGCGTAGGCTATAGTCGTGCAGTCCACCGGTAGCGGAAGCAGTAACAGGTCGTCAAAGAGGATGTTCCACAGAGTCGGTCCTAGAACCGAACCCTGAGGGCAACCCATGTCCAGAGGCCTGGTGCGGGATAATCCACCATAGCTGAGGGTCACGGTACGATCACCGAGGTAACTTTTGACAATGTCAAAGAGATACCCCGGACACTGCCGGACCTTCAGCTTGGTAAGAATCATCTCCCACCAGGCATTATCGAAGGCACCCGATATGTCCAAGAAAATACCTATGACATACTTCTTACAATTATTCTTCACCCAATCACGTGCAAACAACATGGCGTGCTCCGTTGACCTACCCCTGACAAACCCAAACTGTCGGTCACAGGCAGGCGAGAGATTTCTCTCAAGCCTGTTCCGGATCACCGTCTCAAGCACCTTCCCGAAAACAGGAAGGAGTGTGATTGGGCGATACGCACCTGGATCTGACCGAGGTTTGGAGTTCCCCTTGGGTATGATTGAGAGCACACCTCTCTTCCATACGGTAGGAAAAACTCCTACACTAATGCACTTATTCATCACAAACAAGACTTCTTTACTGGCATACCTCCAAACATTCTTCGCTATCGCCCCCGTAATCTTGTCCACACCGGGAGCCTTCCCAGGACCTAGGTTCCTAAAAATGACGCTCAGCTCAGCTCCCGTCACAGGTGGTGGCACTCGAGACTCTAGCAGCATAGAGCTAGTTGGGAGACGGGCCAAGGCACGGACAAGCCGGTGACAAACCTCCTCCCCTCCAGTCCGCTCCAGAGGCACAAGTTTCTCCAAGAGCCCATCCAGGGTGGAGATCAGACCATCCGTCGTCCTTCCGCCGAGAGTGATCCCGGAAAGGAGAGTGTTTTTTTGATCTACATTTAATTGATCTAAAATTTGATCTACAATAGAAATAATAGGTTCAAAAGTTTTGAAACTTTCCACTGGATGGCTTACAGTTCCAAAAACGACAGCTATGTAGAATGTTTGCGCCAAATAACCACTTCGCGTTAGTTGTGTATTCAATATTGCATAATTAACATGAATCTAGAAAATATAAACTCTTGGAAAATAGGAAATAATTTTTTTTTAAGTTGTAAATACCATCCTCATCATCACTTTTGGCTCTATAATCCCTGGTGGGTCTTGGCCTCCTCAAGAGTCTTCCTCCATTCATATCTATTTTATGCCAGCTCTCTCCAGTTTTGAGTCTCCAAGGCAGATATGTCTCTGAGGATGTTGTCGCTCCATTTTAATTTTGGCCTTCGTAAGCTACTTTGCTTTGTTAGTATTGAGTACGCCTTTTATAGTAAGTAAATCGGAAATTACTGTAAAGGTCTAGGAGGATCTACTAGATTCTGGAAACATCGCGAAACGACATCGTCTATATAAGAGAGATGATAGTGTGCGTTGTGGTTTTGACAAGCGAGACCATGTCACAGCAACTAGCGCAATGTATTTATTTATTTATTTATTTATTTTATTATTTATTTTCTTCATTATTCTTATTTATTTTCTTCATTAATGACATTGTTGCAATTTTCAAAGACCCAATAAATGTCTTGTTATTTGCAGACGACATGAAAATTTATACCTCAATTAAATCCCTAAACGACTGCGTGATGCTTCAAGAATCACTAAAAAAAACTTCACGATTGGTGTACCATCAATAAACTTCACTTAAATACAGATAAATGCCAAAGTATCACCTTCTACAGAATTAAAAATCCAATTGTTTTTAACTATCAGATTGATAACATCCATCTAAATAAAGTATATGAGGTCAATGATTTGGGAATCACAATAGATTCAAAATTAAACTATATAACCTCTATGGTCACCATATTACACAAGCCACATCCACACAATAGAAAAAGTACAATACAAATTTTTAATATATTTAAACTATTGGTTACGTATCCCAATAGAGCAAATTAACTACAACTATCTTCTACAAACGTCAAGGCTAACGAAACTCTGTGACAGACGTATAATAGCTGACTTAATTTTTCTATTCAAAATAATTAATAATAACAGATTGGATGCACCTGACCTCCTATCGCTTATTACAATCAACGTGCCACAAAGGCATACCCATTCCCAAAATACTTATTATTGCAACATAACGAATACTGCGCACTTCCAATACTGTACGATTAACAGATTACTTACACTAAGGAACGAATACGCACACATATCAGATATCTTCAGTGTTACATTAGAGTGCTACTCTACTCATCTCAATAAATACTTCTTAGAGAAATAAAGCAGTCCATTTTAGTTTCTAACTCTGTTGTTACATAATTTCATAAATTGTAATTAATTCACATTTGTTAACTTTTTCATACTATTGAATATACATTACTTCTTCTTAATACTTTTGACAAAATGAGACAGATATTCTGCGATGACAATCTTAACCTGAAACTTCGACAGCGACTGGTCAAATGTTATATATGGTCAGTCCTGCTGTACGGAGTGGAATCGTGGACCCTCAAAGTGAGTAGCATGAACCGGCTGGAGGCGTTTGAAATGTGGATACATCGGAGAATGCTCCGGATACCCTGGACGGATATGGTCAGCAACACAAGAGTTCTTCAAAGAGCTAGAGTGAATAGAGAGTTGCTGACAAATATCAAAATCCGAAAGGTATCGTATTTGGGTCATGTGCTCAGAGGAGAAAAATATGAATTGCTCCACCTGATTCTTATGGGCAAGATAGAGGGTCGTAGAGGTGTTGGAAGGAGACAAATTTCCTGGCTCCGCAATATACGCGACTGGACGGGCATAAGAAGTGTTGGAGAGCTGTTTCGTGCTGCCCAGGACAGGGACGATTTCTCTCGGGTGATAGTCAACGTTGGGGGGACCTGACATGACACCAAAAGAAGAAGATTGTATATTTACTCTGTAATTATTATTATTTTTTATCTCTGTTATTTTATGCTTACTTTTGACATTATTATCTTATTTTATATTAACTCTGTGTTCTACATATTTTATCTTTATTATCTTATACTTACTTTTACTTACTCTCTCATTTTATATTATAAGGTAATTAGTACAACATCAAATTACTGTAATAGGTTTTGTAACCATTGAAATAAAATAAATAAATAAATTGACCATAAACAGGCTGTAACAAGAGTGAAGCGAAATAGAAATGTATCTACCTACGTATTTTTGAAATATTCAGGAGAGACAATTGGTGCGAATTACTAAATTGGTATGAATTTAAGAACGATGCTCTGACTGAATTTGTGTCCAGTGACTTTGGTGAATAAATAAAACTTTAATTCTTTTTAAGTGTTTAATTTCCCTCCCTCAGCCACGATCCCGTGAAAATATATATATGTCATCACGTATTCACAGTCGTGTTTTTATATGTATTATTTTTTTTCTTACTTATAAGGTTTTTCCTTTCTATCTTTCTGCTTATATAATTCTCTTCTTCTGCTTCGCATGTAATTACAATTTTTTAATGTAACTTTTGTAATTGGCACATTCAACCTGGTTACGCTGGAATGAACCTATAATTATTATTTTATTATTTCATAATTGACGACGAGCGAGAAAACACACGCAATTATAATTGTTAATAGAACAGGAAAAAACATACAATTGGAATATTAATCATAATTAACGACAGTCTCACAATCCAACTTCTCAAATAGAGGCGATTATTCTCCCTGTAATAAATAGCATCACCATGACTTTTACCTAGTTCTCGAGAACCGCCGATAAATTCTTCGCCCACGTGTAAATTGTATTCTTTAGAGCCTTCCTCGGCCTCCGAAACCTTAAACAGCCTCGAGAGGTCCATTTATTTGGTGATAATGGTATCCCATACACCTCTGATAGTTTATCGATTTTTTCGGCAATACGATCCGCTGCCTATTGCCCCAAAGAGCTTTTGCGTATCAGGTTTATTCCTTAGCGGAAACGGAAGTAATGTATTGGCCCAATATTTTTTAAAGACAAATGATAACGTACAGCGAAAACATATGATTGTAACAATTTCATTAGGCTAAGATGCTCTGTGGGAAGCAATAGTACGGAAAGATTCGAGATTCGGCTATCTGGATTCACGCTGCAGTCATTTTTATGCATCTTCTTAATACTGAATGATTGATGGTTTGTTTGTACTGATGGGGTATTTACCATGCATACATGCACTTTGGACATGTATGCAATGCATGGTAAGTTTGTATCGTTTTAGAGGACATAAAAAATATCAAGTGACTGTTCCAAAAGAATTTAAAAAAATATTTCACATAATGTCGTTCACATATTTTTGATTAATAATACAAAACAAATGTGTCACAAAAATGCCACTATTCAATAGACGAAATCTAGATAAACGTTTTTTTGACTGATTTTAAAGCCAATGTGGAGATTTTTACATACATATATTTCTGAGAAAATGCTTCTTAAACACAAACATGCTTTCAAAATTATAAAAATGCCAACGTTTGACTTTCATAAAAAAAAATTACAACGAGCTCTTAAATTTTAAATTAATTACGAAAAGCTCAAACTAAATATTTAAAAAGAATAATGTTTTAGTAAATAAGTATGTCACGCTTACGTATTATTTATTACGAGAAAACGATTTATTTAAGACTCTTTTTGGAACGAAAAAAAAGTACGTTTCTTTACTAGGGAATTTAAATATCCAAGAAAAAAAAGTTTTTCTTAAACATAGGGGGACATATTTTTACTGTGAACCAACCCCCTTACTTAAATAACGAATTTAGTTCATCTCTATTAATTTTTATCCTGTGTGTATCAATCCAAATATTCTGTCGCCACCAGGGTGGAACATTTCCTATCCGGGCATCCGCGATTAATATCTTGCTAAATTCTTATAATTGTTTCGAAAAAATTATACGATGTAGGTAATAAATAATACACATTAAAAAATAGGAAATTTTAGTGGTTTCATTTATATGTCATAATTTCAACTGAAAATATAGAGTGGACGCGTGTCTTAATTAGTGATATGCTGGATACCTGTATCCGTATCTGTATCAGATCTTTTACATTATTAAATTTCATAACAAATATGAAATTTTTAACAAAGGTGATAAAGTAAGGAAACACTATTAAATTCCATTTCAATTATTTTTTATTTCTTTAAATCACATATTTGGCATATTTATATTACAAAACACAAATATAAAAGCATTTATTGTCGTATTGTAAGTCTAATTCAAATAATTATTCTAATTGTATTAATGCTGCGAAGCGTTAACATTAGATAAAAAAAAACAACGATCCGGCATATAACTAGTCTTTATTAATAGCCATAAAAAACTGGCATGCATGGTTGCATAAGAAACAAAAAAATAAGCCTGTAAAAACATGTCTGGTTTCTCTCCGGATTTTTGTGATGATAAAATTACGGCGTTGTAAACATAACGCTGTAAGTACGTTTAAAAAATACTCGAAAATTCGTCCATAAGTTTTTTTACGTTTCCACACAAGTTTGTTTCAACAACGTTCTTTGTGCGAATTTGTCAAAGAACCGAATCGCGTTTTTGTTTGAAACGTTTGTGGCGGAGTTGATTGCAGCAGAATGGGGGGAAATAAACCAGCAAAAGGGACAAACCGAGTTACTTCCGGCCCAGCCACACAAGCCGACATCACTTCCTTTGTGACGTGGAGCCACCAAATAATGGGGATGAAAATTGTAGTACCGAGGGGGAGTTGTGTTTACAAAAGTGCTTTTACTAAGCAAAATAAATTGAAAAAATATTGGAGCATACATGCCTACATGTACGGAATATAATAAATCTTGTAGTACTTATACAATATTGAAAATGAATGAATGTATTTTTTGATTTTTAGAGAAGTGATCAATAAACTCATCTGATAATATTATTCTGAACGTTTTATCATGAGAAGCTAAAAGGAAAATGAACTGCATATAATCAAGGATTTCTCCACATTGTGGACATTTTAGAATAAATTGGAAACACCTAAACACCAGTTAAATTCACGGAAACATACCAAAATTTTTGATAGAAAAAATTCTTTATATTGCTATTAAGCATGCGCGTGAGAAGTTTTTATTTTATTAAATATAAAGCTTTATTAAAATATTTTTAAAATTATATACGGGTTGTAACGTAACTACCTGCACACCTAAGCTAAATACCTAACTATAAAGTTTAATAATGTAAGTTTTACGAAAAGCCCAAAGCTTGTGACTTTAAGCTACCGCATCGAGCTTTATTACAACTTCTGTGACTTTAAGCACACACTTTATGCTTTAAGCTACTAGATAAAACTTAAGTCGAACTTAGAACTTCGGAAGTATATTTACATGAAAGCTAATATTATTTTTTTTTGTTAAGAATTTATATTTTCAAAATTGGCCAGTCGTGATCTATCTAGTGGTTAGGAAAATTCCCCCTCCGTTGTGTCCTTAGCTATCCAAAATTCTTTTGATATGTGGTGAGATTCGTATTCTTATTAACGCGACTAGACTAATATAGATCGAATTCTTACCTAACTATGGAAATAACAAACGCACGTAACTAATCCGTACTCGTCCTTCTAGAAACCGCTCTAGAATTCTACAGTTTCGCCTATATGAGAGATAGCCGATATCGTCCACGTCCGGAGTTGGCCTAAAAGCCAATTATATGCGGCGTAGCCTAGGAATAAACGCTAGTAGCAAAACTCCCTTACATTGAACCGCCATAACTATAATACCATCGGGGTTAAAATACTGTAATATAAAACAATACAATCGTTGCCAAGTTAACGGCATACGCTAAAGATTCCGCCCGCATTGATTATCAACATCTCATAATAGCAGCTTAGAACAGTGTCAGCACAACCACATGCGGCACCCATTTATGACAGATTTACAAGATATAATAGCATACGTTATATTCAAAACACAAGTAAGAAACCTACCGATAGCGCGTCTCACGTTGTCCGATCTGCTCAATCTGTTCATAGTACATAGTAGAGGAAGACAAACATATTTATATTCACAACAACTAGGCGCAACAGAGGCTCAGGGCAAGCTTTGTCTGACATTATCGCAGCCCGAGATTCTAAGGGAATGGAAGACACAGATTTGTAAGTGAAATCCAAGAAGTGTCTAACCACTTCTGTTCAAACGTGGATTCTAGATGCCCCCCCCCCCCCTGTAGGGGGGAGGGGGATGCGGCCCCAGAGCATCGCCGCATCCGGTGGTTAACTCCTGTTTAGACATAACCTCCCACACTAAGCTGCAGACCAAGATCAAGCCGAGACTCTATTGCTCCTGCTGGAATCCCCCGAAGTCCTCGCTTCCCGGCGACAAACATATCAGGAAGAAATCCCGCGTCTGATATTAAGGTTTGTATATTATCCCGCGGGGCAGTCAAATTGACTGGTGTATAATGATGAGGATCCCACGTTGCGGCTACATGAGCCGGATTATTATGATGTTTACTGATGATTAAAGGGCTGAATGAACTAACTGGGTGACTGGAAAAGACTCTCCCTTGAGCGCGTCAGTCAGAGCCATGTTAGCATCGCCAAATATAGTTGATGTGATTGATCCCACGGTGTAGTCTTATTGAATAGAGATATTAAATGATGGTAAAACAGCATGATTATTACAGTTGATTGTGTAGTTCCTGATATGTTTCTCGCTGGCCGGGAAGAGAGAACCCCGAAGGTCTCTGTATACAGCAAGTTAGAAAAGGTGGTGACTGATGAGAATGATGGTGTTAGTAATGCCATCACGCGCCTGAATGCGGTCCCGATCATAAAAATTGATTGTTAAACTGCTAACAGATCTCGTTCATTAAAGCGGCCCCGAGCATAAGTATTGACTGTCGAACTGCTACCTGCATCTTATAATTTCTCGTTCATGAGGAAAGTCCTATCTCGTCCTTGAGTACGGAGTTATTACATTCACATACATTCATAACCAGAGCCCGAGCTCGTCGAGCCAAGGGGAGTGAAAGAACGTAGGGGCTTCTTCCCTCCGGCTGTGTTTGAGGCACGACGCTCTGGTCCGATTCGAAATGCTTCACCTTTGCTTGACTGAACACATTTTAACTGTGTGGAGGCTTTGCGCAATTCTACTTAGACCCACCCAGAGTGTCCCCGCAGTCCCGTTCATCCCCTGGATCAAGAACACGCACCCCGTCATTTGATCCCAGTTACATACAACTATCTGTATCGCGAGTGTATCTCTTTCTTCAATCCCCTTCATTTGCTTCTCATAGTTGCTCGTCCATGCGGAACGCCCTGTCTCGTACGTTGATGAGGTCCCGAACGAAGGTTTCGATTGAGGTACGGCTACCTGAGTCTTTTAGCTGACATTCATGAACATTCATATCCGGAATTCGAGCTCGTCGGGCCAAGGGAGTGAAAGAACGTAGGGGCTTCTTCCCTCCGGCTGTGTTTGAGGCACGACGCTCTGGTCCGATTCGAAATGCTTCACCTTTGCTTGACTGAACACATTTTAACTGTGTGGAGGCTTTGCGCAATTCTACTTAGACCCACCCAGAGTGTCTCCGCAGTCCCGTTCATCCCCTGGACCGAGAACACGCACCCCGTCATTTGATCCCAGTTACATACAACTACCTGTATCGTGAGTGTACCTCATTCTTCAATCCCCTTCACTATTCCATTTATACAACAATCACGTGACTAACCTCGAGAGTCTAGCACCGGTAATAAGATCTCATAATGCTACGTTGGAAGTTAACATTGCATAACCGGACGGAATGCCTATTTCCCGCGATCATATTCAATTTGTAAAACGCAATAATATGTATTTATATATGTTAGTAATACGTTTGAAATGTAGAATGCACGTATGATGACCTCGCTTCTATCCTAAAGATAATTAAGATATAATCCCGACGTTACGTCCCGACATCAGTACTAATTTGTTTCCGCGTCCGTTACCGTCGAACTCTGAACCCACGTAATGAAATGAATAGTGACCATGAGACAATGACAAATTATATAGCACGAACATTCCATTTGATACACATAAGAAAACATCAGGAATAAATAATATCAAAGGTTCTTATCTTAGTTCTGTAGTTGGTCTGCTTCTGAGATGGCATCCTGATCCGAAGTAATATAACTCTCCAAAATTGAGCAATTACCAGCGCCTGTGTAGCCCTTCATTTCCCTTGTATATATATTTTAATATCAGCGCCTGTAAAACTGTATTAGATCCTAGAAACAAGAAAACTATTCCCTCTACGCCGAGCACATACAGAACATAAACCCCTTCAATCTAGTTCATCCACGGTTATGCAAAAAGGCGAAAGAATAGTAATAGTAAAAGGTCCTTAACTGACAGAAGTTGAAGTTCTCTGCAAACTGCCCATATCTTCTAGTGGCGCCTGTGTATTCCAATAACAAATTTCCAGTCATGTATTTAACATAACGTCCTCCTTGTGTGTATGTGTGCTGCAATATCTGTCATCCAGTTAGTGATTCCCAAAATAGTGTTTTCCTTGTATATATATATATATATTTCAATATCAGCACCTGTAAAACTGTATTAGATCCTAGAAACAAGAAAACTATTCCCTCTACGCCGAGCACATACAGGACATAAACCCCTTAAAACTAGTTCATCTACGCCGTACAATGATATCACATGCAGACATGACCAATATAATTACAAATATGCTTGCGTCCCGCCGACTGGACGCCTGTGTTTTCCAATAACAACTTTCCAGTCATGTATTTAACATAACGTCCTCCTTGTGTGTATGTGTGCTTCAATATCTTCCATCCAATTAATGGTTCCCAAAATAGTGTTTTCCTTGTATATATATTTCAATATCAGCACCTGTAAACCTGTATAGAATCCTAGAAACGAGAAGACTATTCCCACTACGCCAAGCACATACAGGACATAAACCCCTTAAAACTAGTTCATCTACGCCGTATAGTGATATCACAAGCAGACATAAACAATACAATTACAAGTATGCTTGCGTTCTCCCCCACATTGGTGGAAATATTCGCATTCGTATTCACCGAATAGTTGGCCTGATATTCGTATTCATGAAGGTAGTATTCGTTGCATCAAGGTTATTATATTTACAAGTATGTTCAAGGTCCCCCACCTTGGTGGAAATATTCGCATTCGTATTCACCGAATAGTAGGCCTGATATTCGTATTCATGAAGGTAGTATTCGTTGCATCAAGGTTATTATATTTACAAGTATGTTCAAGTTCCCCAACCTTGGTGGAAATATTCGCATTCGTATTCACCGAATAGTAGGCCTGATATTCGTATTCATGAAAGTAGTATTCGTTGCATCACTCTCAATAATAAAATCATATAGATAAATAATTACGGTGACTCATAAAAATATGATATTACTTATATTAAACGAACAAAACAAAACAATCTGTCGTATTAGTAAATAACGTGATCACGGAAGACCGAAGGTTAACTACCCCTGAACACACCGCGAACTGCCCACAATAGTGAATAATGTTCTAGGGAACATTTCAAATATCTAATATTGAATGAATAAAACAATGTCATATGAAAAACTATCACGGTTACGGAAGACCGAAGGTTAACTACCCCTGAACACACCGCGAACTGCCCATAATAGTGAATAATGTTCTAGAAAACATTTCAAATATCTAATATTGAATGAATAAAACAATGTCATATGAAAACTATCACGGCTACGGAAGACCGAAGGTTAACTACCCCTGATCAAACCGCGAACTGCCCACAATAATGGAAAATGTTGTAGAAACATTTCAAATATCTAATGTTGAATGAATAAAACAATGTGACTATTCCCTCTACGCCCAAGCTGGGTTAACCGATTAAAAGGCGTAGCAATATATCGAAAGGTAATTATAATTACAGGTGTGTTTGAGTTCCGCCACCTAGGAAATACGTAGATTTTTGATTTCAATATATTGTGCAATATACACTATGTTTATAAGATCGTCCGTTGACAAGTAGTTATGAACTTCTTATAAAATATTATTCCGCAGCAAATATTCAAAGAAATTATATTAACTAAAATATTTCTAACATCTTGGGATCGCATACGAAATTGCCCTTTGTGAACAAACTCTTCCTCTCTGTAGTCAAATAAGCTGATGTTTATGTTTTAATAAAATAAATAAAAAAATCCAGATGCATTTTTAAAATATATTATTAGTAAGAAACTCCTCGCACGATTTGACTTTATATCACGCTTACAATCGTGATATCAAAACCCCATAAATACTCCGATCCCAATTATTTCCAAACAATACAAATCATATAGAAATCCGTGTATTCAATCGCCAGTATAGATAACAAAGCATTCTTTAGCATAATAATACATCCGCCCTGAAGAACCTCTCGTACATTCCGAACCTCGCGACATTGAATATGCATAATTATACTCAATTTTAAAACCCACAAACAAACACGAAACACTTTTCGTCAGTAAGGTATTCCATTTTAAAGCCTTTATATCTTTGGTAATATATGAATACCAAATTTAAATGATTTTTCATATGAACAGCGACAGAATTACATATTTCATAAGCGTTATGCAATAATTCACAGTCGCCACATTACGATTTCTTGTACATTAAATCCGAAGCGCGTATAGTAATAATTATCACTAGGCCCAAAATACGTAACGAAACAATCCACAACATGTTTCAATAATTGTTACGATCCAGAAAGTTCTAAATTGAATACACGAAAAAGGCAATAGAAATAAATAATATTGAAAATGCTTAGCTGTTCACTGTTCCAATTCTCTTGAATTATTATCAACCTCTGGCTTTTTCCTCGATCCAGCCAAATTATCTTCCTTACTGACTCTCCTCGACAAGGCCTCCGCCGACCTTCAGGCTGAAAACTCAAGTGCCGCTTTCTAATTTGTAACGCCTAACAATCGTCCCTATCTCGCGCCATCTTTGATTCCAACTCGCGTGTAAAAGTCAAAGTCTAACTCTAAAGACGCGTTTCATTGGTCAGATTCGGTGCTAACGCCCGCGTCTGTGATTGGACAATCTCGTTAAACAAAATAACATAAAGCCTGCTTTACACGCCCGCGTGCAGAGATAATAAAGCTCGTCCGCATCTACCTATCCGGCAAATATTTAATTATAGAGTATTTAACGGTTTGTGAAGCTTCTCTTTATTATAAACTTTAGCAGATAAATATTTTCGTATAATTTTTCAGCAATGTCTATTTGAATAGGCCAATATCGTTACAGCTTCCCCCTGGGGCGGCGCGGTACGATCGCATGAGCTGGGACGCGTCGCCACAAACATAGGTAGCTATTAGACCCCTTCGTTCCTTCGTTTGGCATCATTTGGTATACCCTTAGAAAATTTCATCCGCGAACCAGGTGTTGCAAGAAGCTATGGTAAGACGTATTAGCTAAATTGACTAAGTCCTACGCGCAGGCATGTTAGAAAGTTAATAGGAAACCAAAGATCCGTATCTACATCATTTAAACAGCAAGTAAGGCTCAAATACCCACAATTAATCGAAAGTAACTTGAACGCCTCATACGATCGCGCCCGTTATTCAACTAGATCTTAAAATCTTCAACATTGTATAAGCAATCCTGCTTATAGCTATGCTTCCCCCGTTCTGAAAGAATTTGATTTCATGTTAGAATTTCGTCCCCATGTAAGTGTTCATCAACACGTTATACCATTGTACACCCTTCCCCCATCCAAAATTGGTCCGTTTTATCCACACTTTCTCTCTCAAAACGCGTTCGCCGCAAATTATTAAAATAGCACCCCTTACTACAATAATCTACTCCCCGTAATAAAGAAGTAGTTTAGCAATCCCGACGATCCCAAACGCACGTGTTCACGCAGTGATGAAGACGCCTTGTTCCCAACTACAACTGTTTTTTTTTTTTCTCTAAAGCGCTCGGTTAATATAAATTTGAGAAAACGAAAGAAAAGGTGACCGCTTCTATTTTATTCAACTGATTGGGAAGATCCGAATTCCCATTATCAATCGAACGTCCCATCGTTGTGCCTGTCAATTACTCGACCCCATTCCGCTTTCAACAGATCAAAAGAGACACCACTTCCCCCGCTCCGTCACTCCTCGTTTCCCTTTATAGATGGTACATCCCTAGTGCTCACCAGCTCGTTACATTGCAGCACTTCCCCCGGCGTATACTTCCCCTAACACCTTTTGGCTAGCACCAATTCCAGAATATACACGACGCCAAGGACACTATACAAACAAATTCGAACGCGAACCGCGATAAGTTTTTAAAATTCCAGAATTGTGTTAAACTATGATTTTGATGTTCATCTTATTCGGGTGAGCCAAACAACCGGATTCCTAGTATATAGAACCACACATTGATCTCAATATCCCCTTGTACACGGGTACTTAAAATGATGATGATGCTTCGCTATTACCCCCTTCCCCAAAGCTATATGTGACACGCATCCAAAATCTTCCAAAGATTAGTTTGTAAAATCGTATCCCCCTATAATAACTGCAGATCGCGTATCAACAAAAGGTATATTCCTATTATGATTGTTCTCAACTAACTACACGACTAACTCTCAAAGGAGATATCTAAAGACGATGCACATCCATTAAAGAAGCGCGCCACGTACCTACTTGTTGAAAAAAAGTAATCGACAATTTGAATCTACATTACACTATTGTTCCCATAGTGAACACGCACCCGCATCTCCCCTCTCTGTTGATAAAATACTAAAACTGCTGGCACTACACTTGTACGAACCTAATATCCTTCCCCCTGTCTATAAGACTCTATTCCCATGTCCAACCAACCGAACATCCGCTATCCGCCAGAAAATATGTAAGTCCAAAGCTAGCTCACATAACCGTCCTGCAGATTATAACGCTTCGCCTTTCACCACGTTGACAGGATTATCCGAATTCCGACTATTCGCAAAATAATTCAATGTACTTGACCCGATACGTAAGCGTCGAAGAAACGGTTCTTATATGAAGTACATCGCGATATCATCAACCTCAATAGACATATATATCGTAACCTTACTCCAGGTCTAAACCTTTTACAGCCCTCTCTAAACGTCCTGATTATAATTCTCATGTAGTCACTAATCTAGGAATTGTAAAAGACGCTTGACGATACCGTTTCGAAAGCATGGGCTAATGTTACTACTCCCTAAAGAAACAAAGATTTTTCGCGAGGCAAAAGAAAACGAAGAAGGGTGACAAGTACATACATACAAACACATACGCATGTACATGTGTACATGCATACATGCGGTTACAACTTCACATCATGCATGCATCGAATATAAGTCCGTAATATACATCATGAAATAACCAAGACTGTAAATTGTAGATCGTAAATCGTAAATCGTAAATCGTAAATTTGAAATTAAAGTTCAGCTAAAGTTGAGCTGAAGTTGAAGTTGAAATTGAAAATGATCAAACATGCCAAAGATAGGTATAACGAAGGAGAATGAAGTGATCCAAATCATAACCGCCTGTAAAACTAAAGGCGACGAAGGAGCCGGAACCGATTTCTCTATACCGTGTCAAACATTATTTGGAACTAGTTCTAAACCGGAAAGGAATCCAACTTTCGAAATGTAATATGTCCAAAAAAAGATTTTATCTGTCCCGAACTACAACCGCGCGCATATAATATAAAAATCCCTGAAGTGAAACTCGCACAGATGTCACTACTATCCCGTCAGAAGATTTTTCAAAGTACCTAAAATTATAGTAAACTTCTTTTTCTTCAAGGCATACAAGATGTTCTAGAATTATTAACCTTCACGTTATATACTTTCAACATTTAAAAGGAAATATTTCCTAACACACCGCTTCTTTAAAAGATTGCTTAATTACCCATGGTAGCTATCACTTATATCTATAAAATGTATATGGCGCGTGTATACTCAATATCATCAATATCAAGGTCAATACTCGGCCGAGCGCGATTCCGACTGGACCGCGTAAGCCATTACCGCTTGGCCACTACAAGACTTTAAATAGATATTTTAACTCTCTTGTTTTTGAATCAATACGTGATTTATATAGACCGTGCGAACACTAAATGATTTTTGATAGAGCGCGCGTAAAGACATGCTTAAGCGTGGAAAGAAAATGCCATTATAATTAAAACAATTTTTTTTTTTCTTTTTACAATATTAACTAATCTAATAAAATGAATACGAATCTCACTCTTGAAACATATCTCCTGGTCTAACGGGACCACTGTAACGTATCTACCTGTACACCTAAGCTAAATACCTAACTATAAAGTTTAATAATATAAGTTTTACGAAAAGCCCAAAGCTTGAGACTTTAAGCTACCGAATTGAGCTTTATTACGGCTTTTGGGACTTTTAAGCACACACTTTATGCTTTAAGCTACTAGAAGAAAACTTAAGTCGAACTTAGAACTTCGGAAGTATATTTACATGAAAGCTAATATTTTTTTTTTTTTTTTGTTAAGAATTTATATTTTCAAAATTGGCCAGTCGTGATCTATCTAGTGGTTAGGAAAATTCCTCCTCCGTTGTGTCCGTAGCTATCCAAAATTCTTTTGATATGTGGTGAGATTCGTATTCTTATTAACGCGACTAGACTAATATAGATCGAATTCTTACCTAACTATGGAAATAACAAACGCACGTAACTAATCCGTACTCGTCCTTCTAGAAACCGCTCTAGAACTCTACAGTTTCGCCTATATGAGAGATAGCCGATATCGTCCACGTCCGGAGTTGGCCTAAAAGCCAATTATATGCGGCGTAGCCTAGGAATAAACGCTAGTAGCAAAACTCCCTTACATTGAACCGCCATAACTATAATACCATCGGGGTTAAAATACTGTAATATAAAACAATACAATCGTTGCCAAGTTAACGGCATACGCTAAAGATTCCGCCCGCATTGATTATCAACATCTCATAATAGCAGCTTAGAACAGTGTCAGCACAACCACATGCGGCACCCATTTATGACAGATTTACAAGATATAATAGCATACGTTATATTCAAAACACAAGTAAGAAACCTACCGATAGCGCGTCTCACGTTGTCCAATCTGCTCAATCTGTTCATAGTACATAGTAGGGGAAGACAAACATATATATATTCACAACAACTAGGCGCAACAGAGGCTCAGGGCAAGCTTTGTCTGACATTATCGCAGCCCGAGATTCTAAGGGAATGGAAGATACAGATTTGTAAGTGAAATTTAAGAAGTGTCTAACCACTTCTGTTCAAACGTGGATTCTAGATGCCCCCCCCCCCCTGTAGGGGGGAGGGGGATGCGGCCCCAGAGCATCGCCGCATCCGGTGGTTAACTCCTGTTTAGACATAACCTCCCACACTAAGCTGCAGACCAAGATCAAGCCGAGACTCTATTGCTCCTGCTGGAATCCCCCGAAGTCCTCGCTTCCCGGCGACAAACATATCAGGAAGAAATCCCGCGTCTGATATTAAGGTTTGTATATTGTCCCGCGGGGCAGTCAAATTGACTGGTGTATATGATGAGGATCCCACGTTGCGGCTACATGAGCCGGATTATTATGATGTTTACTGCTGATTAAAGGGCTGAATGAACTAACTGGGTGACTGGAAAAGACTCTCCCTTGAGCGCGTCAGTCAGAGCCATGTTAGCATCGCCAAATATAGTTGATGTGATTGATCCCACGGTGTAGTCTTATTGACTAGAGATATTAAATGATGGTAAAACAGCATGATTATTACAGTTGATTGTGAAGTTCCTGATATGTTTCTCGCTGGCCGGGAAGGGAGAACCCCGAAGGTCTCTGTATACAGCAAGTTAGAAAAGGTGGTGAATGATGAGAATGATGATGTTAGTAATGCCATCGTGCTCCTGAATGCGGTCCCGATCATAAAGTTGATTGTTAAACTGCTGACAGATCTCGTTCATTAAAGCGGTCCCGAGCATAAGTATTGACTGTCGAACTGCTACCTGCATCTTATAATTTCTCGTTCATGAGGAACGTCCTATCTCGTCCTTGAGTACGGAGTTATTACATTCACATACATTCATAACCAGAGCCCGAGCTCGTCGAGCCAAGGGGAGTGAAAGAACGTAGGGGCTTCTTCCCTCCGGCTGTGTTTGAGGCACGACGCTCTGGTCCGATTCGAAATGCTTCACCTTTGCTTGACTGAACACATTTTAACTGTGTGGAGGCTTTGCGCAATTCTACTTAGACCCACCCAGAGTGTCTCCGCAGTCCCGTTCATCCCCTGGACCGAGAACACGCACCCCGTCATTTGATCCCAGTTACATACAACTACCTGTATCGCGAGTGTATCTCATTCTTCAATCCCCTTCACTATTCCATTTATACAACAATCACGTGACTAACCTCGAGAGTCTAGCACCGGTAATAAGATCTCATTATGCTACGTTGGAAGTTAACATTGCATAACCGGACGGAATGCCTATTTCCCGCGATCATATTCAATTTGTAAAACGCAATAATATGTATTTATATATGTTAGTAATACGTTTGAAATGCAGAATGCACGTATGATGACCTCGCTTCTATCCTAAAGATAATTAAGATATAATCCCGACGTTACGTCCCGACATCAGTACTAATTTGTTTCCGCGTCCGTTACCGTCGAACTCTGAACCCACGTAATGAAATGAATAGTGACCATGAGACAATGACAAATTATATAGCACGAACATTCCATTTGATACACATAAGAAAACATCAGGAATAAATAATATCAAAGGTTCTTATCTTAGTTCTGTAGTTGGTCTGCTTCTGAGATGGCATCCTGATCCGAAGTAATATAACTCTCCAAAATTGAGCAATTACCAGCGCCTGTGTAGCCCTTCATTTCCCTTGTATATATATTTTAATATCAGCGCCTGTAAAACTGTATTAGATCCTAGAAACAAGAAAACTATTCCCTCTACGCCGAGCACATACAGAACATAAACCCCTTCAATCTAGTTCATCCACGGTTATGCAAAAAGGCGAAAGAATAGTAATAGTAAAAGGTCCTTAACTGGCAGAAGTTGAAGTTCTCTGCAAACTGCCCATATCTTCTAGTGGCGCCTGTGTATTCCAATAACAACTTTCCAGTCATGTATTTAACATAACGTCCTCCTTGTGTGTATGTGTGCTGCAATATCTGTCATCCAGTTAGTGATTCCCAAAATAGTGTTTTCCTTGTATATATATATATATATTTCAATATCAGCACCTGTAAAACTGTATTAGATCCTAGAAACAAGAAAACTATTCCCTCTACGCCGAGCAGGACATAAACCCCTTAAAACTAGTTCATCTACGCCGTACAATGATATCACATGCAGACATGACCAAAATAATTACAAATATGCTTGCGTCCCGCCGACTGGACGCCTGTGTTTTCCAATAACAACTTTCCAGTCATGTATTTAACATAACGTCCTCCTTGTGTGTATGTGTGCTTCAATATCTTCCATACAATTAATGGTTCCCAAAATAGTGTTTTCCTTGTATATATATTTCAATATCAGCACCTGTAAACCTGTATAGAATCCTAGAAACGAGAAGACTATTCCCACTACGCCAAGCACATACAGGACATAAACCCCTTAAAACTAGTTCATCTACGCCGTATAGTGATATCACTATCACATGCAGACACAAACAATATAATTACAAATATGCTTGCGTTCTCCCCCACATTGGTGGAAATATTCGCATTCGTATTCACCGAATAGTAGGCCTGATATTCGTATTCATGAAGGTAGTATTCGTTGCATCAAGGTTATTATATTTACAAGTATGTTCAAGTTCCCCCACCTTGGTGGAAATATTCGCATTCGTATTCACCGAATAGTAGGCCTGATATTCGTATTCGTGGAAGTAGTATTCGTTGCATCAAGGTTATTATATTTACAAGTATGTTCGAGTTCCCCCACCTTGGTGGAAATATTCGCATTCGTATTCACCGAATAGTAAGCCTGATATTCGTATTCGTGAAGATAGTATTCGTTGCATCACTCTCAATAATAAAATCATATAGATAAATAATTACGGTAACTCATAAAAATACGATATTACTTATATTAAACGAACAAAACAAAACAATCTGTCATATTAGTAAATAACGTGATCACGGAAGACCGAAGGTTAACTACCCCTGAACAGACCGCGAACTGCCCACAATAATGGAAAATGTTGTAGAAAACATTTCAAATATCTAATATTGAATGAATAAAAACAATGTCATATGAATAACCATCGCAATTAAGGAATATATACAATTCGAAACACGTCTTTATAAGGACTTGATAGGAACAAATCGTGTTTTCAAGGATTGCCCAATGATACGCAATACAAACATGTAACGAGTTCAAATAAACCACACATTCATGCTTCAATAAAATAAATATAAAATCCAGATGCATTTTTAAAATATATTGTTTGTAGGAAATTCCTCGTACGATTTGAACCTATATCTCGCCTACAATCGTGATATCAAAACACATAATTAAATTCTCGTACTAGTTGAAACAAGATCAGACACGCGGCCGCGACACCGAACACGCAGTTCCCCAGCTGAAGACCGGCCGCATCCCAATCAATCACCTCTATACAACATGTACAATTCGAAATACGTTTCACAAGAACTTGATAGGAATAAATCGTGTTTAGAACGATTGCCCAATGACGCAATACAAACATGTAACGAGTTCAAATAAACCACACATTCATGTTTTAATAAAATAAATATAAAATCCAGATGCATTTTTAAAATATATTGTTTGTAGGGAATTCCACGTACGATTTGAACCTATATCACGCTTACAATCGTGATATCAAAACATATAATTAAATTCCGAATTATCCCCAAGATAACACAAATCATATAGAAATCCGTGTATTCAATCGCCAGTATAGATAACAAAGCATTCTTTAGCATAAGAATACATCCGCCCTGAAGAACCTCTCGCACATTCCGAACCTCGCGACATTGAATATACATAATTATACTGAATTTTAAAACCCACGAAACACCCTTCGTCAGTAAAGCATTCCATTTTAAAGCCTTTATATCTTTGGTAATATATGAATATCGAATTTAAATGATTTTTCATATGAACAGCGACAGAATTATATATTTCATAAGCGTTATGCAATAATTCACAGTCGCCACATTACGATTTCTTGTACATTAAATCCGAAGCGCGTATAGTAATAATTATCACTAGGCCCAAAATACGTAACAAAACAATCCACAACATGTATCAATAATTGTTACGATCCAGAAAGTTCTAAATTGAATACACGAAAAAGGCAATAGAAATAAATAATATTGAAAATGCTTAGCTGTTCACTGTTCCAATTCTCCTTGAATTATTATCAACCTCTGGCTTTTTCCTCGATCCAGCCAAATTATCTTCCTTACTGACTCTCCTCGACAAGCCTCCGCCGACCTTCAAGCTGAAAACTCAAGTGCCGCTTTCTAATTTGTAACGCCTAACAATCGTCCTTATCTCGCGCCATCTTTGATTCCAACTAGCGTGTAAAAGTCAAAGTCTAACTCTAAAGACGCGTTTCATTGGTCAGATTCGGTGCTAACGCCCGCGTCTGTGATTGGACATCTCGTTAAACAAAATAACATAAAGCCTGCTTTACACGCCCGCGTGCAAAAAATAATAAAGCTCGTCCGCATCTACTTATCCGGCAAATATTTAATTATAGAGTATTTAACGGTTTGTGAAGCTTCTCTTAATTATAAACTTTAGCAGATAGATATTTTCGTATAATTTTTCAGCAATGTCTATTTGAATAGGCCAATATCGTTACAGTACCAACCGGCAATCGAGATGTTTTGTAGTGCATACCTGAGCGATTTAAGCAATTTTGTGAATTCAAGAATGATGCTCCGATTAAATTCGTGTCCAGTAAATTAATTTATTTATAAAATTTTAGTTAATTTCCATTGTTTCATTTGCTTGCCATAGCCATGATCCCTTGACAATATATTTTAGAAATCAACTTAGCTAGACATGTGTCTATTAAATTAGCCATTTTTTATGCCGATTTAGTATACTTTTTTAAATAATAATTACTCATATAAAATACCCCAGAAATGTGTAATTGTTTTAAAAGGAATTTTCGTGTTTAATTTTATCAAGATTTCTTTCAACTTCCAGGAAAATAGCGTGTTCCGTAAACATTTACACTTATATTAACTTTGAAATATTATTAGTAAATTTTTAAGTTAAAATTAAAAAGTATTTATTTTAAAAATTATAGCGGATCTCCTAAATTATCCTTTGTTTTTAAACCCAATTCTTGAGGGAAACTTTAGACATTTTAAGAACCAAGTTAATTAGTTTACAACTCAAATTAACCCCTCTTTTAACTAAGTTAAGAATGCCTTTCTTTGGTGAAAATATTTTGCCAGGAAATTTTCATTTGGGCTCGATTAATTACATTGTTTTTGCAAACAATAGTTTCTTCTTGGTTTCCTGCTCGTCCTGTAGACGTAGGTACTGGACTACCTACCAATAATTATTTAAATTTTTTACATCAATATTATCATCTTCCACATTGCATCACAAGGGCTTAATATGTCAATAGCAATCAGCAAAACTAAAAATTTGGCAATATAAAATCAACCAATAAGATGTAAGCTGAGTATTGATAATCAGCCTATGGAACAAGTTGAGCTTCAGTTATTTAGGTGTCGAAATCTGTAGCTATAGCGATCTGTTTACAGATCTGAACTGAAGTCCGAAAGCAAGTTAACAGAGCATCTACCGTATCAGGGTTTCTCAAGACTTTGGTCTGGAAAAATAAAAATATGCATATTGAAAGTAAGGTCAAAATATACAAGACATGCGTGCGACCTGTTATGACATACGCTGTATAGACATAAACTGATACTATCCGTACCAAAGGACTCCTCAGAACAACTGAAATGAAGGTTCTGAAATTCGTTACTGGGAAAATCTATGTGATCGTGGACATAAGAAAAACTTGGAAAATAGAGGACATAGTACAATGGAGTAGATCCAAAAAGAAATTCTGGTGGGATCACCTAGCCAGAATGGACAGTGACAGACTCGTGCATACAGCAGCGAATGAAATCCCCTCTGGACGACGCCCACCAGGAAGACCACCGAAAAGATGGAGGGATAGCTGGAGATCGCCATCCCAGGAGGCGTAATTTTCTGTTTTATAAGTAAGTAAGTATCTACTAAAAGAAGAAGAAGAATATTATCATTTACTTCTCATACCTACATTTATCAAAACATCTTCGTCGGATTAATCAAAGTTTCTATCATTATTATTTTTTTAATTAATTTGACCAATCATTATAAAAATACGATTGTGCTTGTTATCTTATAATTAGTTAAAAAATATTAAGAGTTTTCTGATAAATAGTAGTTTTAAAACATTGACAATCAGTGAAATAATTATGTTTATCATTTTAATGTTAAATAAAAGTATCCCATAAAAACCAAGTTTTTCTTATACTCCCTTTCTTTGTAAAATATAACAACAATTAAAGACGAATTAAAACATATAACATAACACTAAACTTACAGTAATTTAATATATTTCTAAAATGTCAGATGTTTTGAGCTTTGATAAGACACTTATGCTTTGAAGATTAAATTCTAAAAATATTTGTCAGTCAATTTAGATTTTCGACATTCGTAGTGAAGTACCTATTATGCATACCAACGGAGTAATTCAAATTTAGACAATATTCCGCGACGTTATCGGGCCGCCGTTGCTAGATATCAAACTTTTCTAATGATTCCAATTTGAAAAAACCAATAAAATTTCTAAAAATCCGAAATTATACTATAATTATTTTTTTTTAACGAAAATTTGATAGATCTTCTCGATCGTCGCCACGAGTCTACTTGCCAAGTTTCAGCTCGATTATATTACGCGAAAAGGGTCAAAAATCGATCCAAAGTTTTTGTTGACGGCAAGCCGGCAAGCAAGCAAGCAGACGACACGAGTTAATATAAAGGCAGTAAAAATAACAGTGATGTTTAAAATAGATGAAACTAAACTAGGTTATTACTCCAGTACTTGAGTAGAATAATTGTATTTTATACTACTCGCGTATTGAGAGTAAAATATCCTTTCATGAATACGTAAAGTAGAGATACAACATAATTTTAATTCAACCATTTTGAAGATTATCGGAATCTTTCTACAGAGGTATTTCAGAGAGAGGAGATTACCTCAATAATTTACTCGTAGATGGCGAACCTACAAAACACCGACAACAATATAATCAAATTCTCTAGAAAATTCTATAATATTACGCACGCACGTGCACACACGTCTAGAACAAGTCTCTTCTAATCTCTGGAAAGATCCACAAGTCTCTCGAAACTTTTCGTAGAAATTTACCTATAAATACAACTGCGTACATAAAGCAGTGCCAGTCATTCGTGATGATAACGTTTGCAACATCCCAGCGATAAAACCGTTGTTATCAGTGCTTTGTGACGCGATATAAGCAACAGAGCGAGCGCAGTGTGACCAACGTTAGTGATACCAGCGGTTATTAAATAAAGGTATTACCTACCGAGGCAAGAAGTCTTTCTACGTGCAAACGGAGTTAACTAGAACGTGATCAAAACGAATTAAGGAACAGTTCAATGATAAGTGTGTAAAATTTTATGGAGATATTTTGCGACCGTAAAATTAGGAACGGTACATTAATTAAATTCGTGTCCCGTGACTTTCTTTGGTAATAAATAAAACTTCTAATTGTTTTTTCATTTTCATTTGCTCCCAAAGCCACGTCCCATGACAATCTTGTTATATCCTGGCATTACGATTGAAATAAAACTTCTTCGGTTCTCAAAGAATCACTCCTTTAATTTGTCGAAACCAACGTAATAACAAAAATAGCGATCATGGAAATCTGACATGTGTCATTCTGTTGACACCCCTTTTATCTCTCGGCTGAGCCGAAGATGTCGACACCATTAACCCCATTCATTGGTTATTGATGACGACATCAACCACGAATCAGTTACCGACTGAATGATTTATTATTATTTTGATACATTTTGTAACGACCAATTAAATGACAGAAAAATGTCTGTCAAATTACCTATACCTACCGACATTACAAATAGAAAAATTAATATTACAATTGAGAATTCCAATATTTTTCTAATAAATGCTAGCATTTTAGATAAGAAAGCTTCTCTTATGCTCAGAAATACGTTTATGACATAATTTGGTCAATTTTTTATATATATATATTTTGTTTTAGCTCTCCGAGGACATCGGGTATGTGGTCTACTCTGCGCTGGGCAGCTTCTACATCCCATCCTGCATCATGGTGTTCGTCTACATCAGGATATACTTCGCGGCCAAGGCCAGGGCGAGACGAGGAATCAGAAAGAATCCACGCCCAAGAGCACAGGTATTTAAATTGATTTATTGCTCAGGTATTTATTTTAATGCGATTCCTTCTGTGAGCTTAGAATTTTATTTCGTGCAAACATAAAAAAAATATCCTGAAGATTGTTATTTGTGGAGTTAAAGTTTTTATTAAAAATTATTTAATAAAATAATATTGTAATTTAAATTAAATAATAAAAATTTTATACTAACTATTAATTTTATTTAATTCAAAACTTTTTATTAACCACTTGGAGTAACTTTACGTCTACCGGTTTCGGTAGACGTAAAGTTACTCCAAGTACGAGGAACCTTCCGAATATCTGATTGGACTATGCTAGAGACATCTGTAGTACTTTCTCATGAAACAGAATTAAGCAATATTATTTTTAATGTGTGCGATATTTCTTCTAAAATGTTTAATATATGTAGGGTATAAAAGCAAAAGCAGCAACATCCAAAAAATAAAAATATGTTTTAACTGTTCGAAGAATATTTTTTCTTCTTCTGTATGAAGGCTTGAACTTTGTGGTGACATTATTATTAAAATAAAACACAAATTACTTTGTTTTCACCACTATATTAGATTAAAAAATCTACATGTTTCGAGAACAATGTTCTCTTCATCAGGATTATTGTGTCAATAATCCTGATGAAGAGAACATTGTTCTCGAAACATGTAGATTTTTTAATCTAATATAGTGGTGAAAACAAAGTAATTTGTGTTTTATTTTAATATGTTTTAAATGCAATCATCAAGAGTAATGAATTTGACATTTAGTTAATTCTAGATTTTATGTGTTTATCCCTTCCAAAATCATGTTTTCTCTAAATTGATAGAAAATACATATTTTCTACAATATCTCAAATTCAATACATTATAAATAAGTAATCATCGATGCCTGCATTGAATTTTTTTTTTACATTAAATACGTCTGAATATCTTTGTTTTCATTGATTTTTTAACTCCTTTCATAGACCAGTATATACTTTAATAATATTTTTATACGTATGTTCTGAGAAAACAATTACTGGAAATCATGTTCTCAGAACTAGAAAAAACAAGATAAAATAATGTTATTAATATTGATTCTATAGCTCGAAGGCGATATGTGCTGGGTACTGGATCGGAAAGGTGTATATTTTAATGTCAGAATGCGGTTGAGGCTGAAAAGAGAAGCATTTTTATATTTTATAACCCTTTTTGTGATTCATTTGGTGATATCTGTGATAAAAGGAATATCACCTTCAGATCAATCAATTAATTATTTGGTGTGATAAGGTGCGACAAAATAAGAACACTCCTCGGCACATCGAAGTTCATTGTGATGACTTCTCCTTGATCTATTACAACTCATACTTGATCCAAGCAAGAGATTAAACGTAAACAATTACAAATGAACAAAAATTTCTAAAATTTCTAAAAAAATTAAAATTCCTAAAAATTTCTAAAATTTCTGAAATCTCTAAAATTTCTTAAATTAAATTAAATTATATTTAAATTACATTATAACACTATATTTATGATATAACCATTTCGAAAAGTGATGGTTATTCAAAATTAAAATAAATGATCGATTGACTTAGAAAATACATAGAAAAATAAAAAAATCCTCGCTCTGGCTAGCACGCTTTACTCATATTTGAGAAACATTCCGATTAAAAAGATGGGCCATTTAAAAGATAAAAAAAATCTAAAAAAGCCTTAAAATTTTCGATAACCTGCGAAAACAATGTCAATGAAAATGTATAACAATATAAAACTACTCCAAAACACAGTAAATATAAAGAAATTTAAACTGGAGCGCAAAAAGTTTAATATGAAAATGTAAAACAATATAAAACTATTCCAAAACAGAGTAAATATAAAGAAATTTAAACTGGAGCGCAAAAAGTTTACAATGAAAAATGTTAAATGAAAAATTATAAAATTTATTAAATTTGTAACATTTCTAAAATTTATAAATTTTCTAAAATCTTTAAAAATTCAAAAATTAAATTATATTATATTTAAATTACATTATAACACTGTATTTATGATATAACCATTTCGAAAAGTGATGCTTATTGAAAATTAAAATGAATAAACGATTGACTTAGAAAAAACATAGAAAAATAAAAAAATCCTCGCTCTGGCTAGCACGCTTTACTCATATTTGAGAAACATTCCGATTAAAAAAATGGGCCATTTAAAAGATAAAAAAAAAACTACAAAAGCCTTAAAATTTTCGATAACCTGCGAAAACTATGTCAATGAAAATGTATAACAATATAAAACTATTCCAAAACACAGTAAATATTAGGTCCTTACATATGAAATTGGCGTTTAGTATGGGAGGAACATAAAGCCGATTTTTTTTTATTATAATATATTTATTTAATCAAAGTATGTACCATTGCTATCTATGCACTTTTGCCATCTCATAGGTAGTTCATCGATCCCTTTACTAAAAAAACCATTCGGACGGGAATCAATAAAATCTTTGAAGTCGGTTTGGACTGCCCCATCGGAGTTGAATTTTTTCCTTTGCAAGAAGTTATCCAAATTTCGAAAAAAATGGTAATCTGTTGGGGCAAGGTCCGGAGAGTACGGTGGATGTCTTAGACATTCCAATTGAAGCTCCTCTAATTTGGTAGCCGTCTGTTGTGCAGTGTGTGGTCTAGCGTTATCATGAAGCAGCAGTGGTCTAGAGCGATTAACCAGCCTCGGTTGTTTAGCAGCTAGCTTTTCCATCATGGTTTGCAGTTGCTGACAATAGACATCTGCCGTAATCGTCTGGCCAGATTTAAGAAAGCTGTAGTGAACGACACCAGCACTAGTCCACCCAACGCTCACCAGTAACTTTTTTGGAGTCAATTTTCGCTTGGGGCATGGTTTTGGCTGGTTCGGCAGGGTTCAGCCATTGCGATGAGCGCTTCCGATTATCGTACAGGATCCACTTTTCATCACAGGTATGATTCGATTTAAAATCCCTTCATTATTGTGCCGGTTGAGTAATGCAACGCAGCAGTCAACGCGCGTTTGTTGATTTGCTTCACTCAATTCGTGATGTACCCACCTTTCAAGCTTTTTCACCTTACCAATTTGCTTCAAGTGGATTAAAACAGTTTTATCACTAACACCGCAGCCTGCAGCTAACTCGGATGTGGTTTGCGATGGATCCGCTTCCACAATCGCCTTTAATTCTTCATTATCAACTTTGGTCTCCGGCCGTCCACGGGGCTTGTTCTGCAGGTCGAAATTTCCAGAACGAAAACGTTGGAACCAAAAACGCACTGTGTTTTCTTTTGCGGCACCTTCGCCATACACATCATTAATCCTTCGAGCCGTTTCTGCAGCACTGGTGCCACGGTGGAACTCGTACTCGTAAATAACGCGATATTTCAAGTTTTTCATTTTGTAAACTGAGTGACGCAAAGAAAAAAACAATTGAGGAAAAAACAAATGAATTATAATTTTCAAAACACAAATACATGAGTAAATAGCTGTATAAATTTGGATTTGGAATTCCTAACCAAAGAGAAGATATTTGAGATCAAATTTGCCAGTACGGCAAAACGCCAATTTCATATGTAAGGACCTAATATATATTGTAATATATGATGATATGCAATATCACCGAACGCTGCAAATGATACGTTTATTTAAATATGATATTTTAAATGGCCATATCGATGTCACGTTTTACCGACACCGACTATTACCGAATCAAAACTATCATGGAAAGCGAGAATGGCGGTATGCGATGGTGTTTTGGTACCAACTCTAATACTCGGAAGTGAACGAAGATGAACGAACAAACGAAAAAAGCGATTTTTCAATAATTTTTTCTGAGAAGACTTTTAAATTTATTAATGTGAAAATTTGAACACATATTGTGGTTACTTATAACTGTATTTTAACATTTTTGTATTTGTAAAATAATAATTTTGAAAGCTGCTATAGCTGATCTTCAGGAGCTCCTCTCAAAAAAGGCATCTTGCGGTGACAATGATATCTGTGGACTGGATCATCGAAAATGAAAAAACCAAACGGATTACGTCAAAGTAATGTATTATCTTGTAATTAATCGAAGGAATAAGCAAAATAATTTTTTTGACAAAATGGCTACTTCTCAAAAAAAAAAACTATTTTTGACCAAAATTTTGGCCTTAAATTGTTTATAAAAAAAATGTATTTATCGGCGAGAAAAACCTTCGATTAATTACTAAAAAATATACTTAAGAAGTTGTGTTAAAATTTGAGACTGATCGGTTGAGCCGTTTCCGAGAAATCTTTGTCACATATCTTAAAAAGACAATTTTGAAGACTTAAAAAACATTTTTTTTAACTTACATCGAGTCGTCTATTCCAGGGTCATACTTTCACTTTAGTCATCTGAATACATTAGAAGGGAACATTTAGAATGGTGGACAGGTAAATAAAAGGTACAACGTTTACAAAAGGTAGGTAAAAATAAAAGGGACTGCTTTCTAGGTGAGCGCTGGCGCTCCGCCCTCGCGAACGATTACAAATATGCGCGTAACTTTAAAAATAATCACCGGATTGACTTGAAATTTCTGTGTATTTACTTAAATATGTGTACATTACGAAATTTAGATAAAAAAAATCGATTTTTTGAAAATTCTTACTGTATATAACCCCTTAAAAAATCTACACACGATAGAGTGAATACTGCCTGTAGGCGATGACGGATAAAAGAAAGGATCGTTGAGATGGTTTGGACATGTGAGACGTACAAGCGAGGATAGAGTGGTAAAGAGAATATACGAGGCGAGGAACAGAAGGCGTCCGCGAAAAACCTCAAGTAGTCAAGAAAACAACGTATTGGAGGACAGCCTTGTTAGCTTCGACAACTGAAAGGAGGCAAAAATGGTGCGCCAGAACAAAAAAATGCGGCGTTCTAGCCTCTCTGCTTACCCCCGCGGGGAAACGGCGTGGTGGTTGGTTGGTAAATGAACCGATTCCTAAACTCTAACAGTTATGCAACATATTATGCAAACGCACATCTGAGACTATTTCAATTTTAATCACAGGCGAAAACGGACTCTAAAACAGAACTCTTGTTCTCTGTACCACAGTATACCCAGAACAGTAGTTTATCTCCGGCCTGTCGGCGAGTTATTAGCCTACTCTTGCGTTGACGCTAGGGTTGTCACTTTTACTCGTAGCGTCTGAGATTCCGACGCATAAGGTAGACACGAACCCCGAAAATTTCTGCAATTAGTATACCTAGTCTCTGCACTTAAATTGCGAGAACGCTGATCAACATCAACGTAGACTTTTAAAAACTCACAGTCTTTGTGATAACCAACACACCTTTTTAGTAAAGCACCGCAAACATAAAAAAAAGGCATTTATTTTCTAAAGCGGCGGCTGCGAGCGCGAATGGCACCGAAGGCACGGCCCTTACTGCCGCCGCCTTGTGCCCCCATATTCTGTGTCAATGTGTGCGTCACAGTGCGTGCGTACACGGCGCCGAGCACGCACGCACACACTCTAATGGGTAGCGGCCAGTTTGCATGAAGACGTATTATTGTTCTTAGTATACTGTGTCTGTATTGTGATTTCACTTCTGGCTCGGCACTTAAAACAACGCTGCGTCGAGTTTAAGTGGTTAAAACGGCATCATTTATGTGCTCAGTTTTATAGTAAAACTAGCTGTTCGTATCTGGCGCTGCACGGGTTGACAATTGAGTTGAAAATAAATTTGTGGCGGTTCGATTCAAACGGTATAGATTTGCATCGAAAATATATCAGGGGGGGGAAAGGGTAAAAAGGGGAGGAAGGAAATGTCACCTATGTTTCCCGCCGGGTCCTAAAATATAAGTTTCTAAATTTTGAGTCCGAACGGTACAGATTTGCATCAAAAATATATCAGAGGAAGGTGAACGGGTAAATCTGTAATTATCAAAATAAAAAAAAAACAAAAAGATTATCAAAATTGACACTATAATTTAGTCTTTGACGTAGAGGTTTATGAAAGTATAGATTTTTGACAAATTGGCAGACGTTTGAATTCTAAATAACGTTTTTTAGGGGAAAATTTGAGTTTATTATGCCGATAAAAAAACTAAGTCACTTAAAAAAATGCTATAACAAAGACTAGATAGATAACCACTAGAAATTTCAAGTTGATCGGTTCAATGGTGGCCGAGATATTTTGGTCACCGATTTTCAAAACATGGTTTCTATGAATAAATGAATAAATCGCGAAATTTTTCAACTTACATAAAATCCTCGATTCCAGGTCCATAATATGAGTCCTCCACCTTGCTTAGAATTCCCATATCATCGAACACTCTTCACAGACACAGCGGAAACAGGTACAACATTATGAAAGAGCCCGACAGGCAGCTACCCGCGTGTAGCGCGGCGCGTAATCAACAAGAGATGCCACTATTATCGGCTATAACTTTGTTATTTTTTTGAATTTTTGCTTGAAATCTTCACCAGAGATTCTTAAAACCTCAAGCTTTAAGAAAATGCAAAAATTTAATAGTCGATTTTTTTAGAAATGTCTAGGTTGGTATTCCCTCTTAAGTATATTGTGATAAACGTGTCGCCTGCCATGTCTTACGCCGCCTACAATTTTCCAACAGATGAGTTCGTTGGAGAAGCTGCCGAGAACGATGCTGAGGTCTCCCTCGCACGAGTCCATGGCCACGGACCTGTCCCTGCTGTCGGTGTCTTCCCTCTCTGTCGGGCGCCACCTCACGTGCAAGGTACATATTCTATTATTAGCGGTATTCTAAGCGTATTGTACTCAAAAATATATCCCTATTCGTTATTTTTCTTTGCCTCTCTCCATATACATACAGGGTTATTTGGAAAACATTAATAACCTCGCAGGAATACATTCCTGCTTTAATTACGAGCCGAAAATGTTCAAGCAGCCATCAACAATTATGGAGATATGCGACATCTAAATTTGCATTTTTTTTTCGATATTTCTGACTTATTTTTTGTAAAAAGTTGGACCATCACCACAGTCACTTATATCGAATATGAAAAATTCATTCCATTTAATACAAGTCAAATAAAATGATAAAAACCTTCCGATTCCAATTGGAATTTCTGCAGGGTTCTTATCATTTTATTTAACTTGTATTGGAACGAATGAATTTTTCGTAATTGATGTAAGTTACTATAATGACAGTTCAACGTTTTGTAAAAATAAGTCAGAAATATTGAAAAAAAATGACAATTTTAATGTCGCATATCTCCGTAACTATTGATATTAAGTCATGGTTGCTTGATCATTTTCGACTCATAATTAATACAGAAGTCCACCCGTTCTGTTACACTCTGTATATTTAGTGTATCAATGTAGTGTGATCATGTAAGAATATTTAAATAAAAAATTGATTGTTACTGATGTTGTGATGATAATTGAATATATGTATATGATTGATGAATACATAAATAAATAATTGATTTAATGTGTTTTATGGGTTCAGGTTATTGTCAAATGGATGTGCGTACGAACGAATTATTTAACCGTTCAGTAGTCGTAGATTCTTTTTTTTTTAAATGCCAACCCCTCATCAGAAATAATATTTGGTGGCCATATAAGCAATTGAAAAACAAAAGTTCAAATAAACTGTTGAAAGTGAACCCATCGATATTTTATCGGAGTCTTCGTATAATTATAAGAAACGGGAGCGAACTTTAAAGATTATTTTCCACTTATTTAAATATTTTTTTTAAACGTTATGTTTACATTTTTGCCGAAGCCCGCGCGACGTCCCGTCGTCATTCGTAAGAGTCCGGCGGTTTGCTGACGAAGTTCCTTCTCCGGCCTGTTTGGTCCCCGGGAGGTACTGCACTTCCCTCCTGCCCTTCGCGTCCGAAGGGCCTTCCCCTATCCGCCGCCCGGGGACGCTTTTAAAATCACACCTCTAGAATCTCCAAAAATGAAAACGCAACACTATTCGATGACGCGCTGGACCCAACGCGTCTCTCATGCATTTAAAAGTAACCCACTCTACCTCCATTATTATCATTATCGAAATGTTGCATTTGCATTTTTCGACATTTTTGTTTTGAGTTTTAAGACCATAATTTATTATTAAAATTCGTTACGAATTTGTTATATTACAGTAGGTACATCTTCACAGCTGAAATCAGCTATTTACTTAAATGACTGTTTTAAATTTTGTTCTTACGAGGATTCTTGCCTCTTCTATGACAGCACTCGATCAGGTTCTCTAGGTTCGCCATGAGTACCTCCCGAACATGGGGACACGAAAAAAGTATCGATACGTTGTAGTATCGAGTACTTTTCTTTCGATACCGACACTTTTGTACTCGATACTTTTTATTCGATACTTTTACTCAACGATTACTTTTTGGCAAGTATCGATACCTTTTCTTGGTCACTTTTTTTGGTTACCTTTTTCATTTCTTTCTGGCGACCTTTTTTGGGTATCTTTTTCATTTTTTTTATTTTTTTTTATTTATTTATTAGAGACACTAACAGGATAATGGGTACATGATACTCAGATAATAAACATTATAGTGAAGACTATGCCCATTATCCCAATTACAAGTGTCTTCGGCACGCTCTAGTAACATGTATTTTTGTAATTAATTATATTTTACATGTACATTTATGTATAATTATATATTTGTGTTTGAGTGTAGTGCGATTAGTATTTAATGGATCTATAGGTTCATATCGTCGTTAAGAAAATGGATGTTGTGTATGAGTGAGTTTTTAAACGAAGATAACGTGTCTGCAAGAATATCAGCATCAATGTTAGGGTCAGCACAATACAAATTATATGTGCGACACAACCTTGTGGTGGGAGAAAAGTAACCGACATTATTAGTGTGCTGACTTATTCTGAAGAACTCCGGGTTTCTTATACGTTATTTTATTTTTGACGACCTTTTTTGGTTACCTTTTTCATGTTTTTCTTGAGGACCTTCTTTTTTTTTTGGTCATCGATATATTTTCCTATGATATCATGATATTTTCCCGATGTACTCGATGCTTTGGAGTATCGATACTTTTGTTTCGATACTTTTACGAGTGCGATACATTTTTTCCGATACTACTCGTGAGTACAGTATCGATACTTTCTATTCGATATCGTGTCCCTACCCGGACACCTCCTAGGAAGGCGCGGGCTGTTGGAGCCTTCCAAACAGATCTATCCGGTAGTACCAGCGGGGATGCATAAAGCCATGTATTTACTAGGGGACATTCCGCGCGGCATGTCGCATCAACATCTACGCTCATGTTTCGGGGACAAAAACGCGGTCATTTGACGTATACACACCGGGACTCACATATCACTTGTCGCGGAATGTCGCCCGACGAGGTTATGATGACAGCTGCGTATCTATTTATTTTAACGAGTTTATCGAAACGTAAGAGGAGAAAAGGGTGGTGGGTGCGAAATTATTTACTGCAGAGAGAAAGAAGGATGGATATTCTATGCGATCCTTGAATATCTGACGGATCTTTTGTCAATTTCACTCGAATGACAACAACTGATTTTGACAATTTATTACACATAATCGGGCCTTCCATAGCCAAGCAAGACACAATATTACGGAACGCTGTTGGCCCTCACATCAGGCTCGCAATTACAGCTCAATTAGAGCTCGATCATTTGGATAACAATCTCGTTTCTCCACACTAATGTCATGTTGAGTGGTATACAGTTACAGCGCATACTTGTTAACATACCACGCGGTACTGACGAGCGGCGCGATGTCCCCGTGAGCTCGGTCGGGTACCGTGGGCATGAAAACGTTGCCGCGACACGTAAAAATGCCGCACTATGTTGTGCGCGACGTCGCGGAACAGTGCGCGACGTTGCAACGTCACGTAGACTCTACGCCGCGCGTGATGTTGAGGGTCAATTTTGCAATCGCTCGGCCGGTTTTAAGTATTTCCAGGAAACGGACAGAGGTGCGGGATTTTTTTAAGTAAACGGTGTTATTATTTTTTGTAAACGTAATAAAATGTGTATTTTAATACCTGCTATTATTATTAAGAAAACAATCCAGCATTTTACACAAATCATTTTTATCATTGTCAATTTTGTTGTCGCGTAAAAGATTTGTATTTGTTTTTTGTACAATTACTTACACACCACATACTACTTAGATGAATCAACTTGGAATATTTAACTTTCCAGACTCCCGCGGACCTGATGCAGAGGGGCCCCAGCCCCAACCCTGAGATCAAAGTCAACAAGTGAGTCAATTCAGTTTTGCAAGCCTTGAACTGTTGCAGATACAGTCGAACTCGGTTATAACGAACGCGACGGGACTAACTAAATTTGCTCCTTATAGCCGGGACTCCTTATATCCGGGATTCACTTTTTTCACAAATTTTTTTGATTGTGTGATGTTATTTTCAAGAGTAGCTAAATAAGCATCCTTATCTTTCCAGAGCGATGGAACTGTAGAAGGCGATTGTGAAAACTTTTTACAGACTTTTTGACGCCGATAATTTCGACTTTTTCGCGAACCTAGAGACACTTTCGTTTATTAGTGAACATGTTTCCAATAAAACAATTCGCGTTTAACTGATAAGGCTTTTAAATGCTAATACAGTAAACTGCATAAAATAAACTGTCACCATAAACATTTTGGAAACCCCCAATAATCGGAGTTATATGACCAGTATTCTCGACCTTCAGTAAACTATGTATTGCTTGCTTGCCTGCGTACGTGGGATTTTCGGACCCAAATTTGTGTACATCATAAAATGAACCCTAATTAAGTGCGAGCCGCTTTAAAAGCAAAGTAAAAAGTTCATTGTTATGAGTACCTATTTGTCTTTTTTTCTGTAACCCAAGCAAATATGTTTGCAGAGTTTCTAAAATTTGCTCCGTATATCCGGGAATCGTGCTCCTTATAGCCGAGACCGATTGTATGGGAATATGCGCAGATCAAAATGAATTCACAGTTTTTCTCATTATAGCCGGGATCTCCTTATATCCGAGCTCGTTATAACCGAGTTCGACTGTACTTCATTCGCTGGCCGTTTGTTTTTCCTCTGTAATCCTTCTGCCGAAAAAACGCTGCGGTATAATGTCGCACCGCAGTGTTGTAACAAGGGGTTTGAGTCGTATTGCGCGCACTTAGCGGCAAAATAACGCAGCGGCGAAAAATCTGTGAAATGTTACAACTCGCTTGCGGCGCGGCGGTCAGCGGCAAAATAACGCATCTTTTTACAGTAGGGCCACTCTATGATGGCACTTTTGACGTTTAGACTTACAAGAAGTTTCGTAATTAATGACAGCTAAACATTGGAGGACAAATGCTCTTTATTGCGCGAACGCCAGAATAGTGATGTCCATCAACATTAAATATGGAATGAACGAAATGATTCAAAATGTTATAGGATATTGATTGCCTGTATAATATGCGTAGAATACGCGGAATAAGTATCCAAAATAACACAACAAATCTGACAGATCGATTGTGCCCTCTAAATATGATCTTTTTTTATGGCTTTATTAGAGGGCAAAGAAAACGGCTACAAAACAATAAAAGACGCATCAGACCAGGTGATGTTTTTTTGTCTCTTACTAAGTTTAAACAATATGTGTCGCCATATTGTTTAAACTTAGTAAGCTCTATTTTACCACGTGTAAAGGTTTGGTAAAATGCTTTATTATCCCTCTATATATTGTAGATACTCTAAGGTTTTGACAGTTTTGTTTTAACGTTGTTACGGAAAGAACGAATGTGTGCACGCTGTGATTACGATATGTTTTTTACCTGACTTTAGATTTCGGACATTGATACTTTTATATTTTGACCCCTGCTCGTTAATTTGGACTTTGTTAATGATTTTTGTTTGAGTCTCGTCATTATGCCGAAGCACTCAAAGAAAACTGTTTTAAACAGTCAGGCACGTGGGTTCGTTGTAAAACTTCGTGATTATTTCGAACGTGAAGCTCAAAATGGTGGGCCATTATTACCGGTGACGTCAGTGCTTGATCGCATAGCTAATGCGCTTGACATTGGAAAGCGAACTGTCATAAGATTTAGCAAGGATAAATTTGGCGACACTGGTATGGATGATAATGTTCTTCGCACGCCAAAAAAGAGAAAACGATCAAAACCAATCGTAGGCATCGATAATTTTGATAGTGATGCCATCCGAAGACATGTGTATGACTTTTATTTACGCAAAGAATATCCAACGAGGGAAAAGTTACTGAAATCACTGAGAGAAGCTGGTTTATTTTTCGGTGGAAAATCAAAAATTTTGAGTAATCTAGGTTTTGCGTACAGGCAGTGTAATAAACGCAAGATATTAATGGAAAGGAACGATATCGTGATGACAAGTTGTACTTTTTTACGAAATGTGAACCAAATAGAAGATTGGCAAAATGTGGTGTTTTTGGATGAGACGTGGCTTAATGCCAACCATACAGTTAGCCGTTCTTGGACCGATGACACCGCAGCATCTACGTCTAAAGTTCCAATTGGAAAAGGAGGCAGACTTATAATTTGTCACGCCGGGACCGCTAATGGATTCGTCGAAGGATCCTTGATGGCTTTTGTATCAAAAACCACTGGAGATTATCACGAAGAAATGAACGGAGAAAAGTTTACGGAGTGGTTTACCACAATGTTGTGTAGCCTTCCCGAACCATCTATAATAATAATGGACAATGCCCCGTACCACTCGATGAAGATCGATAAGCCGCCAGCTCAGTCCCAAAAGAAAGCTGATATCGTTGCGTGGCTTCAAAAAAATGGCATAGTTGCAAATATGGACATGTTGAGAGCGGAGTTACTTCAATTATTAAAACAAAACAAGCCGGCAAAATCACGGTACGTCATTGATGAAATCGCATCGGAATATTAGCACCAAGTAATACGATTACCGCCTTACCATTGCGAATACAACGCAATTGAATTGATATGGGCTCAAATCAAGGGATATGCAGCAAGGCATAATACAGAACCTCCATTTACGACATCAAAAATGTTAAAATTATTAGAAGAAGCTTGTCAACGTACAACTCAAACAGACTGGGCTAATGTAGTGAATAGAACCGTGCGACGAATAAAGGAAGATTACGAAAGAGATATTAGAATCGATAATATTTTAGATAATGATATTATAATTAATTTAGGAAATGATAGCAGCGACGATAGTTCAATGGAGAGTGATAGTAATGGGGATGAATCAGATTGAAAAATTCAAGTAAATATTTTTATCTAAGAAAAATGAGTTTTATTATTCTTCTATAACCTTTTTTATGTACAAAGACTTTCTCAACTCACACCGTGCGACGAATTTTTTTTTCGACTGAATATTTTCGTTAATGCTTTTAAGTGTGTCACAACACTATTACGATCTGTCAAAAATGCCATCTTACGATGGCTCGAGTATAAAGTCTTGACCGCGCGCACTACGCGCTGTTTCGCTGTACCATATAATATTTTATGTGAAAGAACAATGGCGACAAGCAATAATTCTGCTGATCTGGATGAAGATTTTAATACTGAAATGCTAATTACGGAAGTTGAGAGAAGACCACCATTGTACGATATTACTTCAAAAGAATATAGCGATGGAAACATTAAATATTTCTGAATGGAGTATTTTTATATTTGATAGAAGGTCCAACTAGTTTTAAAAGTTCATAAAAACATTCTTTAGTCATTCGATAATATTGGAAGAATTTTTCGGGGTAATCGTTAAGTTCACCAGATATTTTAAACTGCCCGTTGTTCAAATGATCACGAATTAGAGGATGTACCCAGAACCGCTTTAAGTATGAGAATGGAAATACAAGCTATTTGTACTAAATCCATGTTCAAACTGATGAGCGGCATGATGCCGTAGTGCGCGCGCCCGCTGTTTTCGCCTCGCGTCAAAATGTCGCGTGCGCGCGTACCATGGGGACGGTTAGTTGGCCACGGCGCGTTTATTGAAAGTATACTATGCCAGCGCGCATCCATACGTGATGGATCTCGCGTGAAGGTCACGTGCCGACTGACGACCAATGAAAGCGAGCCGTTATGCCCCGTTACCCCACTGCGCCCCCACCTCCCCTGTTCGCCGCACATTCCACCGTTACTGCGTGACTGTCGGTCCCTCTCTCCCCACAGAAGGCCGGGCGACATGCCGCTGGAGCTGGAGGAGGGGGCCGAGCTGCTGCGCGGCTGCGCCCTGCTGTGCTCGGCGCTCGGGCTCCGCCGCTCCCTCAGCACGGGGGACGTGCCGAGGGCGCTGTCCCCCCCGCCCGCCGCTAGATGGTAAGCGACTACAAATTTTCTCCTTAGGGTACGCGATACCTCGCGGTCGCGGTTTAGCTCGCTACCTCGATGTCACCTCCGTGTAAAACAAACACGTGTCACATTGTCAAAGAATCAATTCAAATTAAATGAAGATCAAATGAGTTGAAAATGTTCGAGCTATCGTGACCTAATATCAATAGTTACGGAGATATGCGACATCGTATTTTTTGTAAAACGTCGGACTATCATTACAGTAACCTATATCGAATATGAAAAATTCGTTCCCTTTAACGAATCAAATAAAATAATAAAAAACTTCGAATTCCAATTGGAAATTTTTCCGAGTTTTATCGAAACAATGCTCGCAAATTTATTTAGAAAATCGTGGTACAGTTGCCGGCAAACTTCTTGAAATTCTTTGGCGTAGTGGGAGAATGCGCAGAAGACAAAATTTGGGTCTCTTTGGTGGAATAGTACATGCGCAAACTTCCCCCCACTACGCCGTTAAATTTCAAGACGTTTGCCGGCTACTATATCTTAATCATATGTACACATTAATGGCATAAAATTATCTTTCCAATAAAGCCAATGCTAATGGCCAATACCATGATTTTTTTTCGTGTTAAAGTTCTATACCTAAAAAAAAAACTCCAAAAATAGAAGACGCCACATTAAGAAAAAAATATATTTTCCTATTTCCCACAACCAACCGAACAAGCTTTTCCAATTAATTACTTGTATTGCAAAACGTCCGCTGAAGTATGTAGTTAGTTATATGGTAGGACTAGAAACAGTAAATCAAAGAATAAAGTATAATGTATTGGTGCAAATATTTAAAATAAAACTCGCATTTGTACCCAAATACTTTGATGACAGGATGAAGCTGAATAGGGATTTTCATTCTTACAATACAAGATGAAGCGATAATATAAGACAACCAAAGAAAAAGAAAAACACCTTACAAAATTATATGATGTACAACGGTCAAAAAATCTTCGATAGCCTGCCACAGGAAATTCAAAACACGGTGAATATAAGGAGGTTTAAATAGGAGTGCAAAAATTTGATTGTAAAAACTTTTAAATGACGAGACGGAATGCAATATGTTTGAGAGAAATCATGTAGTAGCCCCACATAACTTTATGTGCGGAACTAAATAATTAACATAAATAAAATAAAATATATTCCACATATATTTTATCTCGGTTTCAGCGGCGGCTCGGAAGCCCGCCTCAGCTGGGCGGGGGGCGGGGGCGCCTGGCTGGCGGGGGCCGCGTCCCGCTCCTGCTCCACGTGGGTGGCCGTGGGGGACTCCCGCCTGCCCTCGCCCCACAGGCCCGCGCCCCCGGACCTGCTGCAGCCCCTCAACACCAAGGTGACGCTTCTAATATTCCACTCATTTACAATCCTTTGTTTTACACAAATTTAATCATTTAAGTCAGACTTCAAAAATCATATTATGTTTACTTCTTATTTTTACACACTCAATTTTCTTTTTTATTTATTTTCTTTTTCATTGTTACACTTCAACAGGCCATAAGGCCCAATTACAGAAGCGAAATATATATCACAAAACACAGGCTTGAGTAAATCACATAGATTAAAATTGTGACCTCACCGGGAATCGAACCCGGAACCCTCGGTGTGGGAAGCCAGTGTCATACCCACTGCGCTACGAGGGCCGCCAGTAGTAGTAGCTAAACCAAAAGTACATTTATGCGGTTATAAAAGCAAAGGCAGCCATATCCAGAAAAGTCACCGAGGATTACTAATTTAAAATGTACTAAATTCTATATTTTATGTAATCTATGAAATGCGAACGTGACCTGGATGATACTCGGTTTGGGTTCAGGAATGGCTTCGTGTGAATGTGAAGCATTGACGACGATCAACATCCTACTGTACAAGTGTTATGACCAGAGATAGGATATTCATGTTTGCTTTATCGACTATGAGAACAGAGTCAAACACACAACTAATTGAAATGCTTCATTCAACAACGCGACGTCGACAAAAATATGTGTGGATCATTAAAAACTTGTATTGGGACGAAAATGCCACCGTCAAACTAGGAAATGGAAAAACTTCTCTAAATATTTCGCTTTTATACCCCACATTGCTTTCTTGTGAAGCAATTTTTTCGATAGTGCTATGTGCACCGTATGTAGAGAATGCAATCCGGACTATCCGTAATCCAAAAAATCCGGATATCCGCACATATTTACTAGACCTCCAAATCCGGATTTGAAAAGCGAATCCAGATTATTTGAATAATAAAAAAATTTAACAAAAAAATCGAAACAAGCGAGTTTGCTGTTCGCGAGTGTCGAGGCTCTGGAGGTTACAAGCGTTGAATCAGAGCGTGCTTTTCCGCAACGGGAATTATGTGCAACCGAATTCGCAGGTTAAACGACAGCACTTTAGATGCCTTATTATTTTTGAGGTCACATTTTATGTCTCAAAAATGGCACAGTTTTTTTACGTTATTTTTGTGTTGATTTATGTGAAGTTAAATTGTTTTGTTGCTTTTGTTTATGTTTAATAATTTTACAATGAGTCTATTTGTCTTTATTTTTGTTCTTCAGAGTTTATTTTAATTTGTACCTGTTGATTATTTTATTAACGTTACTCAGTACGCGAGTTACAGACTGATTATTTTAATAAGAATAACACAATAATTATTATATTTAATTATAGTAGTTTGAATAATTCCAAATAACGAAAAAAAATTAAAAAATCATTTGATTCGATTTTCATGTGCTTTTATTTTAATCCATGAAATCCGGATCAGAACAAAATCCGTTCTTAAAAATCCGGATATTAAAACAGAACAGATTTGCATTCCCTAAGCGTATGTACCCACAAATATAAAATAAATAAATTAATAATTTCAGACCAGACAGGTGTACATTCGAAGGAGGTTGATGACGACGTACAAGGCCCTGGAAAGGATGTCACACAGCGAGTTCAATCTGGATCGATTGGAGGTGAGCTTTTCCCACAAGACACTGCGCTGTCTCCTAGACTAGAGGTGAATTTTTCCATTGAAGTTGTGAAGAAACCTCAAACTGCAGTGTGACGTTAGTGATCCATTGTTGAGGTTGTCAAATTTGTTAAACTAGGTCAGAAACAAAAATAAAAGTGATAATTATTGCTTGCCCAACGTAAATTGGCGTGCGGCGACTTTGGAACTAAAACCCGTCCCGCCCGCACCAAGCAGTAACCCCTCGCCCTGTCATTCAGTTTAATCTCGTATTTGAGTGTGATCTGTGACATCTTGATTTCCAATATACACTGAATTATTATGTCGAAAATAGTCCCAGATGGTGCAAGAACAATTAAAGTTTTGCGAAGCTGAAAAGGCAAATAATGGACCGATATTACCGTTTGACAGGTTAACAGATAGAGCGGCCGCCATTATTATTCTTTAGTGTTTCCCGACCAAATTTATATTAAGGGCTCCAACACCGGTCACCGGACACTGTACATTACGTATTGTGTAATAAATTTACACCCTGGCAACTTCTGTTACGCGACCCTCCCTCGCACGCCAATTTATACTGTTACGTTTATAAATTCTTTCGGATCAGTCACTTCTGAAAATTTTAATAATAGAAATGAGCGCGGTTTCAGGTGACCCGCGGGGCGGCGCTGACCCTGCGCGATGTGGAGCGCGAGAGGGGTCGCCCGCTCTCCAAGTACGAGCGGAACATGATGATCTTCGATTGGCTGCACACGCTGGAGGAAGGCGCAGGCGTAGGGCCCGACATGGAAGGGGGGTGCGAGCGATAGTGACGGTTACATTAGTAGATTGTTGCATGTTAATATATCATCATCGCTCTGGTAACGTTGCAAATGTACATTAGCACTAGACTGGTTAACTGTTAACGCTGCTAATCGCCAGCACAGGAAGGTGTGTGTGCTATCTAGAAATGCTATTCTAGAGTTGCAACATATCCAGCGAGCCAAAGATATATATGTATAATTTTTACATAGGCGTAGTCTGGAACTGTCCAATGATCGCATCTTAATTGTGGAGGTCAAATCTTGAAGCCGATAGGTGACAATTTTAAAGAAGCGCAGACAGACAAGTGGTCCCGATAATGAATCACATTGAAGAGCTCTATTTCTTAAACTCTATTTTATAAACGTACTATAGAATGTTACAATATGATGACGTGACCATTGCGTATGAAAAATTTTCCATTTCCCGTCACCGTCAACCTTAAAAAAAGCCTCTTTAATGTACAATTGTAGTATTTATTCTTTCGCCTGAACGACTCAAGATTTGGCCCTCTTCCGATGGTAACATGTGGAAAGTGCATCAAAAATAATCCCGTAATTCCTATCCTAATGTTGTGTTCTGTGTGTATAACCCATACAAGAGATACCGTCATCATTTCGTCCGCTACCAACGACGAGTGCAAGAGGAACATAATTGGGAGAAAAGATTTTATAATAAGCATTTGTAACATTTTAAAAATTTTGTAGATGTTAGTTAGATAAATTGCATTTCTATTGTATTATATTATATTTTCTTAAGGACTAAGCTTTATGTATGATAACGATAATTACCACTCATTAGTTTTAAGAAATTAAAGAATATTGTATATTAATGTTTATCTATATATTAAGTCTAACACATGGAACCCAGAGGCATTGTGACAACACCCGTCGAATTTAATAACATTGTTTCTAAAGTGATAGGCAATATAATCAAAATAGCCATAGAACCAAAGCGAAAGATGTAGTCCTTCAAATAACGAATTTAAATGACAGTGGATCAGACTAATAACTACCATAAGCGTATGAAACAACGGAGGAGACGTGTTTTCAAAAATAGTGAGCTCTCGAAAGTCGAGGTGTCCGGCAGAATAAATGATGAAACTATTTAATACCTCAACAATAAGAAGTCAGAATACAGATGTCATGATGCAAACCAGGTTAAACACATGGAGTAACCTCATTGCCCCAGATCCGCTACTCCGATAACAGTGAGTTTAGATTGATAACGCCCCCGTGAAGAAAAACAAATAAATCAAGTGTTTATACTTTCATATAAATTTGAAGTTGTATTAACTTTCCTTGGAAAGAAAAACGAAATATCCACCGAGTACAGCCATAGACAAGGGAACATATATGTATTTAGAACGGAAACACGGATGGTAAAGCATGGCAGCCTATCAAGGGGCAGCCCTGATCAACAGGATAGAGATGAGTCTCGTTCATGAATGAAATGTTCCTTTCACTTTCAACGACAATCTTTCACGAGTTCAACAAAATTAAAAAACGTAAATTATGTACGAAATGAAAACTGAACAATTAAACAACGAAGATCTCTTTCACACTATGCATGCACCTTGTAAAATAATAAGTGTAGTGTCACACAGAGTATAAGTGAATTGTAAAAATTGCAAACCTTTTCACTAGTTATTTTCAAAGTATTTGTACGGTCACGGAAACAAAAACAAACAATTATTTATTAACAACGATGCTTGGCACGTAAACTTTGCAAACATGCAAGCAAAAACTTTTTCATCATACCCCTCTGTGTATGGTTTTGTAATAATTGACCGCATAGAATGAAAATTTAACAGAATGAAATTGGTTGTGACGGCGGTGAGAAATTATTGTTTTTTTGGGAAATATTCCTACCTTACATTTCTCACAACAGAAACATTAGGAAACTATTGTGATTAGCGGTTTGAACGTAGAGTCTTAGGACCGACACTGTTATTGTTGTTGTATGTCTAGTTATCAGAGTAGAACGATAGGGATCTTGGATTTTGCTTAGATTATCTAAATTAAAAATTATCTAGAAAATAAAATTGCGTCCTGTAGCATTTTTTACATGGATACCAAGAATTTGAGTAAATAATTTTCAATATTATTAGAGAGTATAATATTAATATTCTTAAACAATTTTATTTTTGGTCCAGCGTCGGCACTCACTGCGCGCTATCACTGCTCACGCCTGTCGTATTGCGCCGCATGCCCGGTTCTGTGAAATACTAATACATATAATTTACTGTTAAAAATAAACTAAAGTGTACATCAGCTATGAATCCAAATGTAACGTTAATATAGATTGTCAGTTTGCTCAAATAATTACTGGAATATTCGGAACCTGGATCCTTTGACTTCACAACGCGACACTTTCTTGTCATCGGGTGGGTAAGTGTTACAACATCTTTCCGTCTGCGAATCAACTTGCAAAAAAATATACAATGTTTAAAATTATTCTTATAGCTTTTTTGTACAATGCGTAATTTGTTACGGATAAGATTGTTGCATTCTATAAAATAAATTTTTAAATTTAATAATCTTTTCAATTCTGACTGATTTATAATTTGAAACTTAATTCTAAACCAGGGCTCCTGACAGAAGAAAATGGAATTACGTAGGTACCTAGTTTTAAAAATTATTTTAATTGTTTTGAAATTGGAAAATACCATAGACGTACTATATATATAGACTAGTTACAAACCAAAATATCTGCTACACAGAACGACCACACGAATAAATGTCCAAAATATATGTACATATAAATGTCCGCGCGATATATATATATATATATATATATAAAATATTAATACAATACACAACCCTGTTTATATTTATATCTCTTTTACATGTATACTGTGCTGTAAGAAAGAAAGAGAAAAGACCATAGAATAAATACCGCAATTCGTTACAACTTCATATGCATTCGTTCTTAGAAATAATGTTTTATTGCCCTTTTTTATACGCGTTATGAAAATAATTTCTATCTCTTTCTGTTTGATATATTTAGTACGCAATAGAAGACAGCCGAAACTAGATGTCTCAGATTTGTTTTTTAGTGACTAGTCTATATTTATACATAGTATGTCTATGGAAAATACTCACAAAGAATTTATTTGAATCTCACACTTTTAGGGGCATAACAAAGGTTCTAGAACTCTGGAGTAATGAAACTTTGAGGATCTATTACTGCCCGTGGTCTACAATTTCCAAGATTGAGCATTTATAATAATTCGTAAATACTTAAACTCTCTTGCTTTACCTGCTGTCACTGCGGGCAGGGGAATTTGCAATCAAAACAATCTATGTTGAATACGCAATTGACCACGGGCTGCAGTGGTCACTGTGTATTTAAATATGACCGTTAGAATGGCTCATTAGCCTCTGGAGACATTTTTATCTTGTGGTTAGTTACCCAATGCATCCCAACTGTGCAGCCATCCCAAATGCCGTTGAGCTGAACACCTTAAAGAATCGAAGAAAGCGACAACAGAAACCGTACAGATATAATATCACGATTTACCACATTGTTTAGAATGTGTATGACTCCTATTATCAAAAGAGGGATTCAACCTGTTGCAGACCCACTTTGTTTACACATGACGGAGCGTGTCATGTGTACACAACGTGGGTACAAAACGTGTTAATAACGCACCTGAGATATATTACATACATATAGATATTTTAAATATGTCAAACCCCCGCTTGTGAGATTATTATTATTGCTCGCAAAATATGTTTGCGGACGATGCATGCAGACAAAAACAATAAAAAACCTACAGGAAGACTTTGACTAATTACTGAAATAGCTACATGATAATGGAATAATCATTAATACAAAAAAAACGAAATGTATGTTAACACTTAGAAAAGGTAGACAAATATGTATACGTGGGACTAACAATGGACAAAAACTTCAACTGGACACATCACACAGAAGACACATGTAAGAAAGTGAGGACCCTACTCGGTAAACTCTTTCATCTCAAATATTGTATTCCATGAAACACCCGTTATTGCTTATACATATTATAGTTTGGTAGACTCAATTGTAGACGGTACGGCTTAAACAGCTACGGATTGACGTTCCAATCATATTTAGACAAAGTAAAACAACTACAACTACAAAATAATTAAAACTATAGCAAATAAAAAACAAAAAGAAGCAGGTAAGGACCAACAGGGAAACCTATTTAAAATGTATAAAATGTTACCAATTCAAAAACAACTTTATTGTAAACTGACATTGGAAGAATACGAGAATGAGAGATTTAAAACACTGATACAACATGAATATACGACAAGACAAACAATGAATAAGAAACTGGAAATAAAAAACAAACAATTATTATGGAGACAGGACCAAACAGTGCGTAATACCAAAATTATTCAATAAACTACCACTACCGGAAAGAATAAAAAATGTAACGGGACAAAAAATATACTACAGTGAATTGTGAAGTGGATACTTCAAAGTATAAAACTTTTAATATTGTACTTTTATATTATATTATAAAATAAGGTAATCTATTGCGTTTAAACTGTAAATACAGTTTTTCAAGATTCAAAAATAAAATGCCAACAATAAAAAAAGTATTAGTCAATAACATCGAGTTGAGCCATTCACTGGCACCAAGTTCGAAGTCCTTAATATTCCATTCCAAGTCACCATAATTAGTAATTGCTTGTTCCACTTGTCTAGATGGGAATTGGTGAAAAGGTTACAACCACAGATTTAGGTGACCCAGCATGGTGTATGCCCGGGTGGCGGTACACCGTACAAAAACGACCACACACTAAACTGTACAAATCCTCCCACTATTGTAGCTCAGTAGTTTGTGACACAAACTAAAACTACATGTTTTTGAGTACAGTATGACCTAATTTAGCGCTTAGGATGCGTTCCTAGACAATAAAGCATTAAAAAAGGTCATTTTAATACATATTATGTATATAGGGAAATGGAACATAAACAAATTTTTCTTTAATTTGATTATTATTTTTATATTCATTTGCATAATATATTATGTTACGCTATACAAAAAATATAAAGATTATTTTTGTGATGGAGGTCCTGGCTCTTCTGAAATTTTTTTTTTTTTTACAATCTAGTCATTTGTCTTTACTTTCTTTTTCTCTCGCTGAGGCAAATGTCGGTAGCGGAAGATCACAACCAAACGCTTCGTCTCGCTTTTGCACTCCTTAAAAATTCTCTATCATTCACTACATTTTGACCAACGATCTCATTATTATTATTGTTACCAAGCGCAAGTTTTTCGGGTTCTTCGTTTTCAGAATAATTATTTTCAACTTCCTTCCAACATTCCTTATTCTGCTAATTCTTGAAGGTCTTCGTTGGCCAAAGGCTCTCACCATAAACCGGCAGTAACTTCTCGCTATCATACTCATCTACATTTTCTATTTCCGATTAGGTTGATAATTTGGCCAACGATAGGCTCCTTGGATACGTTTTTCCGCACTCTGTTTATACATTTACCAGTTAATTCTTGCCAAATGAGGTCCATATTGCATTTGGGATCCATAATGTTATATTTTTTCCAAAATTACACAATTCATTCATTATTTTCACTGTCTATTTTGTCAATAAATTGTCAACCAAGCTAAAACGCCTTAAAATTCAATACGACTCCCTGATCCATCAGCTGAATTAACGACATAGTCGGTTAAACCGGAGTACAAGCGATTAAATCGTACAAGTTTGTGGATGGCTCAGAGCATTATCCTTTGGCAGTGGGGCCATTGGTTAAATTTTTTTAAATTTGCACTAACATTTTACGGATGGACAAAATATATATTAAACCAATTTTGAAAAATGTGTAGGGATCCAAAATTTCTTATTAAATTTCCAAATCACAGAAAGTTTATTCCACGGCTCCTGGTGTTTTGGAATGATACGCAAGCGGGAATTTTTAATTTAAAATACCATTAGCTTTACCACCCGCAGAAATTAAAATCTTTTTGCAGCTTTGAATCCCGGCGGTGTCACCCTTTGGCTTCGCTTCCAGAAAAGTTCTTTCTCGTCAAAAATAAAAACTGGTTCCGGAGAATAATTCCCTATTTCAAAAATCTGCATCTATAACAGTATCTACACTTGCTGCTTCTTCTGTGACTCAAATGCTGCGGGAGTCCCTCCTTTTTTAAATTCGTCGAACCAACCCCAAAGTTTCCGCTTGAATCCCCTCTGATTTTGAATGTGATTAAAAATACTTGGCCTTTGGTACGATTATTGCCTAACTCGGTGGCAAGTTAGATTTCATCATCAATCGAAATGTTAAGTTTCTCTGTCCCCCTAAAACATTGCTTCAGAATCAGGTTATCTTTGTTGCAGAAGACATTGCGGTTGCCGACAACTTAATTTAGTTTTTTTTTATTAAAATAGTTTATATAAAAGACAAATTTAAAGCAGTTCTAATGTCGACTTGATGACCAAAAATCAACAAATGAATTTTTATTAATATTTTTACAATGCATGATTAATAACAATCTGACCTGAACTGAACGTCCTTAAATCTGAAGGAATTGCAATGTTTTGCAATTTATCACTTTTTGTACATCTTTGTCTAATACGTTTAACTGCTACATAATACGTGCAAATTTAACTGAAACTGTTTGAACTTCTAGTTACTCTTCTTTACCTGCTTAAAGAAATTAATCTTAAAGATCACTATTAATATTCAAGGTCTGTTTTAGGCCCCGACTGAATATACAACAAATAATTATTTGCGAAATCTAGGTCACGCGTTTTCATGTTCCAAAATGCAAAACGAATGTAATGAATAAGCACACGATAATGCGTAGTGTGGAACTGAACTGAGCGATCGTGTTGATGTATTTAATAATAGTATTGAAAGCATCAAACAGACGATCGCCACCATATGGGTACTCACTTCACGACGTAACTTGCATAGTAAATGGCGCAATCTTTTATGCGATTCTAAAAAAAAAAAATGTTATCAGATATAGTGTCAGCGTATCTTGGGATGTTACATTATTCCGTATCGAATGTAAAGCAATATACTATAGTGGTACGGCGCATGCCTTCTGTGTACAAATTATAATGTTGAAATTTTCAATGTTTATATTAAAAAGCATTTTGTATATTGCTATTCAAATATTTTATAAATATAGTCACGCTTCCATTCAAGCTGCTGTGTTTCATTCAGGTCCTAGTCCGAGTTCTGCAGGAAACAGAAATTCTACGCCGACGATGGCCAGTAATCGGACACAAAATAAAAATAATAAATCATCAACAGATGCTGGGCAATTGTGCGTGAATCGACGACACAACTGTAGAAATCATTCCCAAGACGACATCTTATCTTTAGAGCGGAGAATCTTAAAAAAGAAAAAGGATTTTATGCAGAAAAAAATTTCGTATCAGTTTCTAAAAAAAATCTTTATTACTAACTTATAAATCAGTTCTCAAACATAACATTGCAAATATACATAGCTAATATATTATAAATTCTTCTAGAACAAAAAGAAAGTACAACCCATACACACAATATAAGTTTAACCGGCATAATTTTAACATTGGCAAAACCCAGAACTAAAATCTTACAATCCATCATCAACAGGTGTAGTCAACAGTCAGTAGCGACCTATCTGGAACGTACTATATTTAATCGACAAACATAGATCATCTAAATGTTCAAAGTAGCGCCGTAATGGAAGTTTTTTATTAAAAGAAGGTAAAACTGGTTGACTTTATCTGCGGTATCATCAACCGACCAACAGACTTTCGTGATAGCTGCACCCTTCTGCAGTTATGATCGAGACACCATCAGACTTCATACACCTAGAATAATCAAATTTGTCACTAGTTTTGGTGGTCTTCAGTTTAAATAATCTTAGAACTTAACAACTCCACAATGTTTTGCATAGTCTATCACAGAAAAACTTCCGTACTACTAGTGACCTCACTTGCAGAGGACCTTTCTATTACACTGATGGAAGGGCGGGCCTCGGGGTCTGTCCGTCGGACGTTTGACTGTGCGAAATATTATTTCAAAGTGTGGAAATCGGGACCAGCGCACCAAGTTCTGGAGCTTTGAAATCACGTGTCAATATTTTAGTTGTCAAAAAGTTTTAACGTATCATCAATACGTTACTCACCGATTCACTGTATTCATTTAATTGTACATCAACAAACATCTCTCCAATCGTACAAATGAGAAAAGCTTACTAGAATTGTTTTAGGTAGGTAACTATTTACAAAAATAGAAAAACAGAATTACAATCTCAAAATGGCGTAAACATTTGGTACTGTAACTCAAACCATCGCTTTTTACGGTAATTCAAATGCGAACAGTTCAGATGAGCGAAACCCTAATTTTACACCATGATTTAGCATGCTTTTCAGCACTCCGTGAAAAAAAAGTTAATATTTGATGACCCTCTCGGGAATACCTAAAGTAAAGACCTAGGTAAAGTGTAGCAATAGGGTTTCACTTATAAATACGGATATAATATTATTCGATAAAAATAATAATAGGCATTCGTCATCACACATACACAACTATTATAGCACGATACCTTAACATAAACGACGTTCATTACATTATACGGAAGGGAAAATCAAAGCACTATTCCATAATGAAGCTAAAATCATAACAGGCCGAGATGTAACCGCAAACAGGTAATATCACAAATAGGCGGGCCGAAACGCGGATCACTATTCCTGGATCGTTAATGAAAAGGCTGAATCCGGGAACACGCGAGCCAAAATCATTAACAGTCAAACCCAAAAAAACAGTATAGAGTCTCACGAAACGACGTTAAAATAAGAATGAAATAGTGCAACTACTTTCCGCTGAACGTGGTGTGCACAAATGCTCCGCCCGCATTTCACCATTGCTCCATCATACCGTTAGGAATAAGTGTATGGCTACCGAAACTCTCAATCTCCACATAATATTTACAAACATATTTCACATTAGAAATAAAGATGTTTACTGAAAATTCTACAATGTCCAATTACTTATAGCACTATATATTTCCAAGATAACTAACAATACACTTCCATTTTGTGCAGAAATTAACAGACAAGGGGAAAATGCGGCGTTGAAAATAAATTATTTTATAGACAACATTTAACAGTTTATGAGGATATTATAAGGATTGCGGGTTTCGGTCCCATGCTCCCTCGAAATTGAGAATAATTTCCGCCCTTCCTAGGTCCCCTAATTTTTGTCTTCCTTCTTCTTCTCATCCCCGGTAGGCTCCTGGGACGAGGATGACGAAGAAGATGATGAGGATTCACGGTCAGCGGCCATCTGAAACGTTCCAAATATAAATAAGACACTGCGACATTAAAGATTCTTACAATGGAATCTATTGAATAATTGCCTCTTTAAAACTTCATCACAATCCTTCCCACTTCCTTCTCAATCAGCTCATTGTGAAACACGCAAGTTGGAACGGACAGGGTTGAGACATGTAAAAAATGAAAACATAATATGACCACTATGAGCGGCGCGTGTCCAAAACAAATCAGCCGCTACATACAGAAAATTGCATTGGAGACGAGGTGTGTATGCCACCACTGGAAATTAGGTTGCCGATCGGAGCGCGCGCAAGTCAGTGCCCAGCGGCCGTCGCCGCGACTGGAGGGGGGCCGTCCGCGCATGCTGCTTCCAACTAGCTGTAGAACAACATCTGTAGGACACTAGCCCTCACGAGGGCGCTTTGTTAAATGAATATGAAAATGTGAGGCCTGTCTTGGCCGCCGATGTTATTTCCAGCTATAAGTGTCGATACAAATATGTGTGGAATTTGTATATGTTATGAAAATGTTTTTAAAAATATGTTGATGACTTGTGAGAAGCAGCGCTTGGCTGCATGCAATATTGTCATGTGCAATATTGTCATGTGCATTATGTTGAATCTCTGATGAGAAAATGTATTGGAATTTTATGAATTTTTATGAATAAAATGGAAATAAATAATTTTTTATTTGGCACCTACTGGTGCGTGGACAGAGGTTAGAAGTTTGAGCCGAAGGGATTCTTCCGCGATGTAACGCCCCAAATACAGTATGTGTGTGGCACGTGGTATCCGCGATGTTCGCCAACACTAAATGGGCATGAGTGTGGCACGCAATATCCGCCAACACGGGAGACGAGTCTCGCTGCAGAGGGCCTCGTCTCTTTCTTTCCGCCGATGGGCAAATAAATGTTTTTTGAATATGAGAGATTTGACAAGCTCAACTGACAGGCTATAACTTCTAACGCCTAGTACTCAAATTCCGAGCCCCCGCCTGAGATGCGTATATGGGATACCCTCCACGGGGGCCCGAAGGCCTGAACCGGGCGCCATCGTGGAGATGGTCATCATGAAATAAATGAGTACTGGAAGACCGTGAGAAAAATTTGTATTTTCTCGATTTGGAAACGGTCTACGCCTGCTTTCAGGCCCAAGTCGCGGTAAGCTCGCGCGCACGGCTCGCCGTGGAGAATATTAAAAAGTCGAATTTTTAATCGACGATCAGAGCGGCTTACCGTGGACGAAATCCTACTTATGTAGTGCCATTGCATTCCTTTACTGAATGCCTGTCTGGAAAATATATTTTTATATATGTGGAATGATATAGACGCGCCTGAGAGTGGAATAAAAAATTGGTTTTTGGCGCTTTTTTGAATGCCTATTTTCCTAACATATTTGGAATTACTGTTAAAATGAGCGCTTGCATGCGCAATTTATATTTGTCATAGCAAAACTTGTAAAAATACTGTTTTTGATTTTTTATGAATTTTTGAAAATTTGAGCCATTTGTGGCAAATTTAATTTTAATATTTTGGGCCTTGTATGACCCAGCCTGTCCAAACAACTGTGTAATTATCATCTGCTAGGTCTGTTATTACAAAATAACACAGTATTAGTCTCTTGGGAGCTACAATGCATTTTTTGTAAATTAATTTGTATCTGCTATATGGAATCTGCCTCGCGGTGGAATTGCGCAACCGCGAATGACGCAGTTCACCGCTCGGCCGCTGGGAGCGCTGCGGCGCCTTCCCAGAATCCGGCAACCTTATTGGTTTATGTAACATGCTATGACGCAATCTTGTGCAATTTTGAATTTAATATAAATATAACGCATTGAAAAGCGAGTACCATAGTTACGCAACCCGCGTGGTACGAAAATCGCTGTTTGGACAAACTTCTTGCTGCCTTTTATTTCTGACCCCTGCTCATCTTCTCTGGACTTTGCTTTCTTGGATCTTGTGACCACTGCCTTCTGACTTGGACTTCGCTTCGGATTTTTTCTTCGACTTTCATACGATAAAAGCACTACCTCGGCGTTTGACTTCTGGCATATCCACGGACTACGAGCTTCGCAGCGAATTCTGGTGGCGATCTCTGCCTCACCAGCGAAGACAACTGAGCCGCATAAAAAAGGTGTTCCCATCCGAAACACAAGTATTATTTTATTTCTTTCAAAATGCATATGTGTACTTTGAGGAAGTCTTCCTCATTCGATATTCTTTGGGTTAAATGTCCACAGTTACGGAGATAAGTCAAACATAAGATAACATCCAAGTTTGCATTTTTTTAGACTTTGAAAAGTTGGACTATCACTAAGACAACTTAAATGATATACCTATTAAAAATTCATTTGCTTTAAAACAAATTAAACAAAATGATTTAAACCTTTGAAAAAATACTTTTATTAAAGCGAATGCATTTTTGATATTCCGTATAAGTTACTGTACTGATAGTCCAACATTTTATAAAAAATAAGTCAGAAATGTTGAGAGAATAAAATGCAAACTTTGATATTGCATATCTCCATAACTATTGATATTTATTTTACTCAAATTGTAAAGAATATTTTCTAATCAATATTAAATATAAAAAGACTCCCCCAAAAGTATTTGCTACCAGCCACAAAGCACCATGTACATGCACAGTGCGGAATTTCAATATTAAAATTTGTGGCAAAAATGAAAAATAAACTACATATAGAGTAAATTGGATGATTTAAGATACTTTGGGTGGTTTGGAGCAGTTGCTTTTTCGAGTCACCACCGTCATGAGACGGAAAAGCTCCAAAGGCGTAGAATATTTGATAATTTGTTATCTCGATAAAACAGGTACAAAATATACACGAGTATGATTATACAATGATAGATACTCTAAGGGCCATAGCCTCCGGCCACCCGTCGGAGGTCTACGAAGGGCTAACATGCACGCCTAGGGCGTGTGCCTCTTTTTATATGATTTACGGACAAAGGAGTCTTCTGTGTGAGTGTGAAGAAATCGTCCGAAACGCTGATGGTGCAACGACCTGTCAGCCGCGCATGTCTTGCTCGTGTCTCTATTTGCTTATGTGGCACTGTGTGTGTGTGTGGCCTAGATTGGTGGTTTTCTGTATTGTGGTATGAATTCCACAATACTAAAAAAAAAAAAGATTTTTTGCAGATTCGACAGTATATGTAGGGGCCGTCAATATGTAAGAAATAAAAAAACATAATATGCGAAGTAATCTCATCAACCACAAGATAAATTTCACAGATTTGGTTTATTTGGGTGAAAAAAAATCCATACGACATTAAAACGAAGAAATGAACGTAGTTATGCAGAAAAGCGCCAGGCAACAATTTTGACTAAAATAAAATATTTATGTCATCAGACGGAGTGAGGTCAATTCTATGTTCTACTAAAACCAGCCACTTTCAAACAAAAATTCACAGTAATCGCCTTCAGAAATACTTATTGATCGTGAAAACAACATTTTTAAATCTGCAGAGAGTGCCCACGTCACTTAAAACACTTTTAATATGACTAATCTTCCAAACATATTCACCGGAAAACAGCTAGAAAACGGTTATTTAGTTATATATTTAGTATTATTATGTAGTTTAAAAAATACATATTCACATGGTGAAATAATAAAGCCTCGGGTACGATACGAGCGTCAGAGCGTCAATGCGCCCGAGTAGTGAGGGACGCATTGATGGCAGAATAGTGGGTTTAGTTATATCGTGGCCGGCGACCCTCACTACTTGGGCGCATTGACGCTTTGCAGCTTGCCGCTCATTTTGTACCTGAGGTTTAAGATCAGACTGTTGAAAAAACATCAATATTTCTTAAAATCTACACTTAAATCCACTTTACAGTTATTAGAAATAGGCATTTATATAACATTTATAATTTTTTGAAGTAAAGAACATTCTAGGTTTTGTGTAGATTTGATTATTCCATTTTTAGACAAAAATGCTTTTATCTCAGTTTGAGTTTTTGTGGCTGGCCGCTTTCTGCGTAACTACATTTGAATGCGAGTGAGCTACAATCATTACCTTCTTGTAGGCCTGCTCGAACAGCTTGAGCGAGGCCTGCTGCAGCGTGGAGGTGGCTTGTCTGAGGACCTCCGGGTCGGTGCTGTCCTTGTTGGCAAGCAGCTCGCGCACCTTGGTGATCTCCTCCTTCATCTTGTCACACTGGATCAAACGCAAGAAAGCGCATTTTGAGAAAAGTCGGCATCGATTACATAATCAATATATATATATATATATATATAAAAAGAAACCCTTGTTTCCCTACCCGCCAAGTTTTCTCCACAACCACCCACCGGTGGTTATGGTGGTGGATAGCCCTTGGTATCACATCGAAAATATGTGAGTTTGGTGGGGGTGGCTGTGCGTGGGTGGGAGTGGGTGATGAAAATGTGCTTTTTAGCAAATTGTTTTGTTATGGGAAGGCCGCAAATGCTTCAGATTGTTTCAAAATAGGCGCGCCGACTGTGTCGGTGAGTCTAGGGGGTTCCGGAATAACCTGCTCTAGAAAGTTCTAGAAGAAGAAGGTTCTAGAAAATTTTGAAAGTTCTATAAGGTTCTAAACTGAGTGGCGGAATGTGTCGGTGTGTCTAGTAGGTTCCTGTACATTCGATAAATTTCTTGAAAGTTCTGGAAGGAGGATATTCTAGAAGGTTGGCGAAAGTTCTACGACGATCCAAACAGTGTACTAAAAATCAATGCGTGCGAAGCCGCGCGGGCACAGCTAGTAACATTATAAAAACAAATGCAAGGACAAGATGCCTCAAAATACAAAAAGTAAATTACCTCTTCCTGGGGAAGTTGGTCCTTGAATTCATCCATCTTGGATTCAGTGTCGTGAAGGATGCTCTCAGCCTGGTTGGCGGCCTCCACTCGATCTCGCCTGACCTTGTCTTCGGCCGCATATTGCTCGGCATTCTTGACCATGTTCTCAATTTCGTCCTTGCTCAAACCACCCGATGACTGGATGATAACTAGAATAATAAACAATGTCTCAATTAGATACATCTAATAATATACAGGGTTATTTGGAAAACATTAATAACCTCGCAGGACTACATTCCTGCCTTGATTATGAGTCGAAAATGTTCAAGCTATTGTGACCTAATATTCAATACTTATAGAGATATGCAACATCAAAGTTTGCATTTTTTTTCTGAATATTTCTCGACTTATTTTTTGAAAAACGTTGGACTATCATTACAGTAACTTATATGGAATATGAAAAATTCATTCCCTTTAATACAAGTCAAATAAAATAATAAAAACCTTTGAATTCCAATTGGAAATTTTTCAGGGTTTTTATCACTTTATTTAACTTGTATTGAAACTAATGAATTTTTCGTAATCGATATAAATGACTGTAATAATAGTTCAACGTTTTGTAAAAAATAAGTCGGAAATATCGAAAAATAATGTAAACTTTTATATTGCATAACTCCAAAACTATTGGTATATATAGGTTATGACTGCTTAAACATTTTCGACTCGTAATCAAGGCAGGAATATAGTCCTGCGAGGTTATTAATGTTTTACAAATAACCCTGTATAATTTCTAATGATTAATAATGAAACAAGTGATGGTTAAACCTTTATTATAACCGGTTATTTTCGGTACAGTTATTTGGGGTTTTGTATCTGATTGTATTGAAGATTGACAACTAAGATATAATTGTTGTCTAGTGCCGATGGTTGCCCTTCGAATTGCAAAAAATCAGTTGTCGGTCATCGACGCAATCGAATGCAAATCTCAAATAACGATTAGTACAGTAGCCGGCAAACATCTTGAAATTTTACAGCGTAGTGGGGGGAAGTTTGCGCATCTACCTTTCCACCAACGAGACCCAAATTTTGTCTTCTGCGCATTCCCCCACTACGCCAAAGAATTTCAAGAAGTTTGCCGGCAACTGTATGTCGCCGGTCAAAATACCATCACTAAATGAAATGTACAAAATAAATCCATATTGCAAATAACAAATCATCTTTTCTTTGTCTGAGACATGTTTTTAATTTTATTTATTTGGTCAATAAATCTCTTCTCACATATTATTTTTTAGATACGCTTGATTGAAAATGATTTCTTGAAATATGCAAAAATGCAGACATTTTTCACAAAATTCATGTTTTTTCAAGAGTTTTATGATTTTTGGCGAATTTCGCAATCGCATCGAGATTTTTGATTTTTCGAAATAATTCAACATAATTTTTAGTCCCTTGCGGCAAAAATCAATACATTTTAGTTCACAAAATTCGATTATTTTTTTTAAATTTGACGAAATTATCGCGAGAAAAATGTCTTATTTCGAGTAATTCGTCAAGTAGATTCTATTTGAATATAAATCAGTCTTCAAATTGTAAGATAAGACCTGGCTTGCAAGCTCCAACACTTCAGTGGTCCTGAGAGTACGTCTTGTATGGTTCCACGACTCGCAACCAATCTGTATCAAATTATAGCAATGCAAAAAATGACAAAGCTGTTCAATGGATGAATACTAACTTTGCTGCTCCTTTCCCGTGCCCTTGTCACGAGCCGACACGTGCACGATGCCGTTGGCGTCAATGTCGAAGGTGACCTCCACCTGAGGCACTCCTCGGGGCGCGGGTGGAATGCCCACCAGCGAGAAGGCTCCCAGCTGCTTGTTGTCTTGGGCCATCTCGCGCTCACCCTGGTGTACCTTAATCTCCACCTGTGTCTGGCCGTCAGCCGCTAAAGGCCCAAAAGAAAACAATAATGAAATATCTAAATCTTGAAATTAATGATAAGACAGAAAGATAAAATATGACTACTGTCGCCCACCGCCTTCTACGAATAATACACTAAATATATATAATAACTAAACTAAATATAATAATATAATATGGGATTTACTTTTGAAAGAGACTATAACTGTGAAGTTGAGAATCAGTAATTAATAGTGATGCAACAAATACTACTTTCACGAATACACAAGCCTACTATTCGGCAAATACAAATATGAATAATTCAACAAGGTAATAAATAATACACCATTGTTCTTTCTTTAAGAGAATTAATAATTAAAATTTACCGCCGGCAAATTTTCGTTCAAAAAGCACGACATTTCATTTATCCGTTTGTACATTCCCAGCGGTCGAAAATAAATATAACTTTTTTCACGCTTACGAGAGGTCATGTTATTAGATTTAATTTGAAATCATTATAAGAGTTAACACTTTCACACATAACGGAAATAAAATGGAACAAACAATACGTATTACAAAACAAAAACTACATGAAATGAGCACCTAACCTTATTCATAACCCAACGAAACTAGATTGAAAGAACTCATGTTACGCTGTGAAACAAGTAACAACTGACAACTTGAGAACTCAACAAATCCATTCATTCAATGTTAGGGAAATCCAAAAAAAATTAGGGGATACATGGTGCACAGCCAAACCGTAATTTGCATTGCGTTCAGTTATAAATAGTTTATTTTTAATATTCGTGATGACTCTCGAAGTGCCATTGCATTTACACTTAGGTTAGAATTTAACTCTAAATTTTAATTTGAAAATGGACAAATCAAACCTGTTGAAAACACCTGACTCTTCTTGGTCGGAATGGTTGTGTTCCTCGTAATGAGCTTGGTGAAGACTCCTCCGAGTGTTTCGATGCCGAGGGACAGGGGAGTGACATCGAGCAACAGGACGTCGGTCACGTCTCCGGCCAGCACTCCACCTTGCACGGCCGCGCCCACCGCCACTGCCTCGTCAGGGTTCACCGCCTTCGAAGGCTGGCGCCCGAATATTTCTTGAACCGTACTTTGTACCTAAACAAGCCATAACAATAAGAGACGAAACAAGAGAATACTAAATGACATCATCACGGACAATCACAAATATTTTCAATGTTTAAGCCAACCACTGGTTTATAAAATTCACATAAAAAATTAAAAAATTGATAAGGCCTTTCAATCCTAAGGTTTGTATGTGTTACAGTGAATTTGCATTTTTAGTGAGACTATACTTTCACTAGTAGAAATGTACTTTTCCCGGTCGGGCAGAGTGTGGGCAGTGAAAACATGTAAATCAACGAATTCTCAGATTCACTACACATTATCCGTGAAAATATATTTTGTTCACGAATGCGCGCATTACTCAAAGCAAAGACAGTATATCGGTGAAATCATCAATTTGTACACGTAATTCTTAAAGCGTAGAAAGTATAAAGCCGGCACTTCACTAGGCGATTTTTATTCATTTTGTGGTCCTATTTTAACTCCTAAATTAAAATAGGGCAGCGACACCGCAAAACGAATACGAATCGCGAAATAATGTGTCGGTTGAAAAATCGCGCACTCAGGTTTTTTAGATATCTGACGACTGCGGGAACAAAAAAATCTTTTTTTTTAAAAAAATAAAATTATATTTATTGCTGAAAATGAAAAATAGATCTCACAATAAAAGATATTAAATTTGAGCACAATATTTATCACGCATCTGACAATTATAGAACATATGAGCCAGGATGCATATTTGTAATATTATGGAATTTGATTTCGTTTAGATAAACATTACTTTTTAAAATTTACTGTTCGGTGATTATTCCGGGCAGGATTTTCACGGATAAAAAATTCTTTTTGGCATTAGGTATAAGTAAGCATTTAAAATATCAACAATCATAATACCTAGAACATTTTTTTCAAATATAATATCAAAAATATATCTGGCCTGCAAAAATCCTGTCCTGAATAATCAACGTCCGCAACAAAACCCATATAGAATAATCAGTGTCTGAAAAATTCATAAAAATTCTGTTCACGAAACTCGCATCGCTTGATTGAAGTTATGTACTTAGTTCAATTTCAATCTGGATCTAAACCAAAAGTATCCTATATCTGTCTTATTATCAAATGATATCATTTTCGTTGTGCGTAATGTTGCCAACTCAGATTTTGAAAAAGGCGTAGACTACATTAGAAAATTATGTAGAATTAGTAAATTTTGCTTGTAAAAAGTTCGTAGATCTACGTCCTTATTTTCTGAGTGAAATGAAGAGGTTAGGGTAGGTAAAACTGAATAAAACAAGTGTTTTGTAGTTTTTTTTTTTCATTATTAGTTTCAGGTAAATTAGTGAAATTTATACATATATTTATTAAAATATTTAATGCGTTCCTGCGAAGGCTCGCGGTTTCTTTTTAAGCCACTTTTCGTGTAAAGCATGCCTATTAGAGTTTCAGTAGAAAGTCTATTTCTGATATCTGTTTTCATAAGAAACAGACGCTCAACGTTTGCACTGCTACGTGGCAGTGTGAGCGAATTGGGCCAGTAATGGAAATAGTTGCGACGAATCGCTCTTTATTTTAGACACATGAAGCCAAAAATCATCTGGTTTAATTATCTGTTCCTCTTGAAATGGGAGACTTGTATTTCTAAGAGCTCGCCATTCCCGGTCTAGCTCCGTCAGGTTTTTTGGGCATAATCTTGAAAGTAAAGATAGTTAAATGAAAACTAAGTAAAGTGTAGCAGACTCAACTCATTAATAAAATATTTGAAGTTAAGGATATAAATATTACTTGGAAACATTTGCCCCAAATGAACTATAGATGGTACAGAACGTTTAGTATTTGGGTCCATCAATATCTCAGGGTTTATAAACCTTAAGTTCTTCAGCCTTTGTCTCTGCTCATCTTCAAAGGGGAAGCGAAATTTTTTTGTCTGTTTCCCACAAGTGTGAATATTTTTGTTCATAATGCAGCTTTCTTTTTTTAGTGGGAGTAACATTCCGCTCTTCAGCGCTGTCACTGCTTATCACCATAATTGAGTTCAATTAAATTGAGCAGAAAGCTGAACAATATCGGAAGATAGAAATCAAAACCACTCATTATTATTTTTAGGTTAAGTTTACAGATTAGATTACACTTTGGTTATGTAAGTTTCTCCCTTCGAGACGAGACATTTCGTTTTACATAGTCACAGCTCTATGGAATAAATGACGCGAGTGTTGTGTTGGCGAAGCGAGTCTGCGGTAGTATGAAAGAAACGGAACATTTATTAGCTTTTTTTCACAAATGAAAAGGAAATTATTTTTCATTCAGCCTTATGAGCTGTTATTTTGTAAAATTGTACAATTTGTAATTTTGTTAATTCATACAAAATAAGTAGATTCTGGGACTGAAGATCGTAGGATTGCATGAAAAGCTTAAAGTAGCTTAAATCTACGTAAAAATACATAGAGTTGGCGACGCTGGTTGTGCGTACGTATATAACATTCTTAAATTCATAAAACAATAATTGCGAAGTGAAGTGCCGGCTTTATACTTTTCATGCGTGCGTTCGCGTGCAAAATAAAGATGGTTTATATTGTCTATGCTTCAAGAAGTGCGTGCGATCGTGAACAAATTTTGTTTAAATGACAGTTCGGAAACAAATTCACTGGAATTGTATTAAGTTTATTAGTTAAAATATTTTATTCATTTCTATTGGTGAAAATCTGCTTGGATATTATTAGAATGACCTTGTATATAATTTCTCTAAAATGCCAGTGAATATATGGACTCACTAGAAAAACAGATTCACTGTAACATATGCATTTTTTTAACCAATCCTATGGTTTACATGTTTTTTTAACCAATCCTATGGTTTACATGTTTTTTTAACCAATCCTATGGTTTACATGTTTTTTTAACCAATCCAAGGTTCAGTTGAAATACACACGAAGATGGAAGTGTGCACCCAACTACATCTAACCAGACTGGGATAATTTATTTTACAGTGAAATATACTACGAAGGGCCGGTCTGATAAACGTCTGTTAGTTAAATTTCAGACAAAAAAAAAAGAAATTTGATACAAACGTCATTTTTTTCATCTTATAACAATACTTTAGTCAAATTTTAGTAAAATTTTACCGAGAGTCAAACCACCAGTTTACCGTCCGTTAGTTGACATATTATTTTTTAAGATTAGGTCCGTTGTCAATTTGCATTTCATATTATTTTTTAAGGTTAGGTTCGTTGTCCATTTGCGTTTCATGCTGTTTGTTTAACATATATATACAGGGTTATTTGTAAAACATTAATAACCTCACAGGACTATATTCCTGCCTTGATTATGAGTCGAAAATGTTCAAGCTATTATGACCTAATTTCAATAGTTAAGGAGATATGCGACATCAAAGTTTTTTTTTCAATATTTCAGACTTATTTTTTGTAAAACGTTGAACTATCATTACAGTAACTCATATCGATTACGAAAAATTCATTGGTTTCAATACAAGTTAAATAAAATGATAAAAACCCTGAAAAATTCCAATTGGAATGTTTTCCAATTGGAATTCGAAGGTTTTTATTTTTTTATTTGACTTATATTAAAGAGAATGAAATTTTCATATTCGATATAAGTTACTGTAATGATAGTCCAAGTCAGGAATATTGAAAAAAAAAAATGCAAACTTTGATGTCGCATATCTCCTTAACTATTGATATTAGGTCATAATAGCTTGAACATTTTCGACTCATAATCAAGGCACAAATATAGTCCTGCGAGGTTATTAATGTTTTACAAATAACCCTGCATATACTGTGCTAACTGCTGCTACATTTTCAAGAAAAATGTTCTCAGATAGCGATGTAGAGTTATTATTGTATTCAAGTTCGTCGAATGAAGAACAAACTCGACGACAAAGAGCTTCAATATACGAGTGGATTATTTTAATAATTTAAGATGACGCAGATTGTATCTACCGTTTTCACTTGTCGAAAAGGTCTGCTTAAGAGCTTCTAGAAGATATTGGGCAAAATTTAAAAAGGCGCACGCTTGGGAATCTGACATCATCACCAACCGCACAATTGCTTTTTGTCTTGAGATTCTATGCTCTTGGATCAATATTATTAGCTGCTGCAGACTTTGTTGGGGTTTCAAAGCCTACTGTAGTGTTGTGGGAAGTATCCCAAAAATCCGGTGCGAGCGAGAAACTTTAGGTTATGTTTCATTTCCATAGCAAAGAGATATAATTCGTCTCTGACAGCTCTAAAATCATGGGCAAGAGCAGTACAATATTGTGATACTTATGGACAGTCAAAAAAGTTTTATAAGACGAGCGTCGGTGATATTTACTAACAAACGAACGTTCGTTAATTTTCAATTTACTAACGGATATTTGGTCTTTTGTTTATAAGATGGGCCCTAAATGAAACACTACAGGATTGATTAGCTATTATTAAATTCATCATTTTTAAAAACAAAATTTTATTTATAGAGGATGCGCTTAATACAATTTTAAAACACCATACCTTGGGCATCCTCGTCATGCCACCGACCAGGAGCACTTCTCCGATGTCGGTGCGCTGGACCTCCGCATCCTGCATGGCGCGCTGGCACGGCCCCACAGTACGCTTGATCAGGTCGCCCACCAACTGCTCGAACTTGGTGCGGGTCAACTAAAAGATAAAAATCATTTCATCATGAACCAAATGAAAATTACTTTCACAGTTGAATTAAATAACAATCAATTGATTAAACCTTAGATAAAAAAGCATAAGTCTAAAAATTTAAAAAGTCATACCCAATCTCGCATCAATCACAGTTAATTCTAATGTTTGCCCAGATTCAAAAAGTCCCTGACATGTATAATCGGATACTCGCTGGCCCGGCAATGCGCTGTATTCATCTGGCAACACTGCAAAGGTCACAGGTGGCCAGTGGGCCAGATGGACCGATCGGTGTTGCGGTGTTGAAGGTATTGAGAAAACTAGTACCGCCGGGGATGAGGCATACCTTCAGGTTCATGTGTTTGGGTCCCGAAGCGTCCATTGTGAGGTACGGCAGGTTGACGTCGGTTTGCATGGAGCTCGACAGCTCAATTTTAGCCTTCTCAGCCGCCTCTTTAAGCCTCTGCATGGCCATCGGATCCTTGGTCACGTCGATGCCTTGCTGTAAGAAAAATATAACTTTAGTTTTGAAGTTTCTCCAATTCAGCTTATTGGAGAGGACGGGACTAGGGAATGCAATCCCGAGTCGGGATTGCCCTTTCGGGATCGCTCGAGATTAGAATTTCCAATCCCGCGGGATCCCGAATACTTTGGTGTTTTTTTGTTTGTTTATAGAGCTGAATAGCAATTAACGACAATGCCTTTCATTTTCATATCAGCAATTTTAATAAATCATTCATTATTAATCATTACATTAAAGTTTTTGTAGGCGTTTTTCTAAGCATCAATCAGTCAATGTAGTAGAGTAAAAACTACTAACTAGTAGTAGTTTTTATTACTATGTTAGGTTGATAAAATACAGCAAATATTATTCAAAGCTATTTTCATTATTTGAATGTGACATGAACATAAGTTTTAAGTATTTACTAAAAGCTCTATGGACATATACAGTTAAACATACAAAACATAAAAAATGCTGATCAATCCCGATAATCTCATTTGATTTTTCAGTTCGGGATTGATCTAGTAAAATGCCTCGAGATCTCGCGGGATCCCAATCTCGCGGGATTGGGATTGCATTCCCTAGACTGGAATCAATCCCGATAATCTCCTCCGATTTTTCGGTTCGGGATTGATCTCGTAAAATGCCTCGAGATCTCGCGGGATCGGGATTGCATTCCCTAGACTGGACCACCCATTATTAAAATTTCCATTTAGGTACAAAAGAAGTTCTTTTGTTTCCTATCAAATTCACATTTTGCAAACCAAATTTTGATTTATTCTTCAGACACAGGCCGTATAGAAAACATAATTAAATATGAAATAAGAGTCCACTCAATAATCTATGAAGATGAATTAAAAACAAACTCACATCTTTCTTAAATTCGGAAACCAAGAAATTGACGAGGACGTTATCAAAGTCCTCTCCACCCAAGAAGGTGTCTCCGTTGGTAGACTTGACCTCAAACACTCCCTTCTGGATCTCCAGGACGGAGATATCGAAAGTTCCACCACCCAAATCGTAGACAGCGATGCTGGAAGTGAAAATAGTGTTCAACGTCAGCGGCCATATTATAAGGATATTAACTTATTCTGGAACATGAAGGGTAACACATTACACATAATGGGTCATAAAGAATATTTTTACGCTTTGAATATTTTCCATCATGAAAGATGTATCACATATAATAAATAAATCTAAGTAAATTGAAACACTACCTCCGAAACTATCTATCATAGATGTATTATAAATATAGACTATTCACTAAAAAAACAAATCTGAGACATCTAGTTTCTGCTGTCTTCTATTGTGTACTAAATGTATCAGTCAGAAAGAGATAGAAATTATTTTCATAACCATGTATAAGAAAGGACAGTAAAACATAATTTTTAACAACGAATGCATATCGATGGCTCCTACGTATAACATCGTAACCCACAAATCGAAGATTTTTAGTTTTTTGTGTATTTCATATGTATTTAATTATATCTTTATTTCCAAGAAAGAAAAAAAAATATTTTGCAATAAATAACGTTTTTTTCGGACGTATTTTATCGTATCTCAAACAATCACATTTTTTTTACAAAGTATACAATCATATGTAACACTTACGATAACATACGTTGGAAAATAACATAAGATAATTATCGTATGCAACACTTACGATAACATACGTTGGAAAATAACATAAGATAATTATCGTATATAACACTTACGATAATATGCGTGAGAAAATAACATAAGAAAATTATCGTATGTAACACTTACGTTATTTTACGTCGCGTCTTTTCTGAAGTAAAATGTTGTAAGTCATTCATACGATATTTTACGTCGCGTTTTTTCCGAAGTTAAATGTTGTAAGTCATTTATACAATATTTTACGTCGCGTCTTTTCCGAAGTATAATATCGTTTGTGCATTTCTACAAAAACCTTTAATAATTTCGACTTTTTTGTGATTATTTATGAAACTACAGTATAAAGTAAAATATTGAAACGAAATTTCAAAAAAATTGGGCAATATTTAGATTTATACCGGACGAAAATATGTTAAAATCCTTCTCCTGTAAAATTGAATTTTGTGGGTTACGATATTATACGTAGGAGCCGTCGATATGAAGTTAGTAGCGAATTGCAGTATTTATTCTATGGTCTTTACTCTTTCTTTCTTACAGCGCAGCATATGTGTAAAAGAGATACTAATATAAACAGGGTTGTGTATTTTATTAATATTATATATATCGCACGGACATTTATACATTTTGGACGCCCCCAGACTTACTCCCGCAACGTGCGTCTATGTTCACAGTAATTCGTGTTGTCGTTCTGTGCAGCAGATATTTTGGTTTGTAACTAGTCTATGTTTGTAGTACGTCTATGCTATCTATTAATTTAAAACAATGCGAATATTCGTTGCATCACTAGTAATTAATATAATAAAATGTTTGCCCAAGTTCAAAAAAGTACCCGACATGTATAATCAGGTACTCGCTGGCCCGGCAATGCTTCACATTCATCTGGCAACACTGCAAAGGTCACAACTAGCAAATAGGCTAATTGGTCCGATCGGTATTGCCGAACTTATTTATTATCATTACATAAATTTCGTGATATTAAAGTCCCTGTAATAACAGGGACTGGCAGAAAAGATATAATGTGGCACTCTCCTACTTATGTTCCTCTATAAACTAAAAATATTGTCACACTGTCAGATCAGGGGTGAAAATGCCAATCTATCTATTACATATACAGCAAAGTCTACCCATAGCAACAGACAGAAGTTGTCCTTTGTACTAGTTTCCTAAATTTGCAAACTAAGACACTAATGAAAACAACTTAATCGGGTCATCGAATCGTCAAAATAGTATTGAACCATTTTTCTCTTCAAATACGACTAAAAAATGTATTAAGGGGGTATACCTACCTACAATGCACGAAAAAGGGCAATTTTTTAGATTTTTTTTAAGAAAACCCATATAAATTATGGTATTTGTATCATTTCTACACGAAAGTACATAATTTTAAGAATATGTAAAAAAAAATTATAAAAAAAATGCCGGCAAATTCTTGGGTTTTATTGACTGCTGAAAAAAAGGTCCTCTGCGGTGACCACTCCCATTTCATCTGTAATCATCAGAATAAATAAAAAAAAAAAACAAAAAGATTATCAAAATATGTACTATAATTTAGTCTTTGACATAGGGGTTTTTGAAAATATAGATTTATGACAAAATGGCGGGCGTTTGAATTTAAAATAGCGTTTTTAAGGGAAAAATGTGGGTTTATTATGCCGATAAAAAAAAAAGTAAATCACTTAAAAAAAGACTAGATAATTATGTATAGAATAACCACTAGAAATTTTAAGTCGATCGGTTCAGTGGTTGCCGAGATATTTTGGTCACCGATTTTCAAAACATGGTTTCTAGTAAAACGCATTTGAAAATTGAGCAATATATGAAAATAAACAAAAATATGCCACTATTATCAGCTATAACTTTGTTATTTATTTAATTTTAGCTTGAAATTTTTGGCAGACATGCAGTAATGCAAAAATTTTAAAATCAAATTTTTTCGATATGTCTAGGTAGGTATTCCCCCTTAACCAAAACGAGCTTTGAAGATGGGTGGATGAAGATGACCGCTCCTCAAATCAAAGCCCTCAGCACAAATACGGTGACTTACATTTTATCTTCCGTTTTGTCCATACCGTAAGCAAGGGCTGCAGCAGTCGGTTCATTAATCACTCGAAGAACGTTCAGTCCGGCGATCTGCCCTGCAAGAGACAAGAAAACCACAGATTAATAAGCTCTTTTATTGTTCAGCAGCATAATACGCAAGTTATTAATATTGCAAACGATTTTACAACATTGTTGACAAAATTACAACGAACTATTACAGTAAAAGCAGTAATTTAATTAGTTTAAAAAGTTTTTTTTTTAGATAAGATGAAATAATAAAAAATAAAGTAAAAATGAAGTTTACATTTATAAAACAGCAGGAATAAAATCCCACGAATCACCACGGAACATAGGAGCTGATGGTGCCGGCACGTAGAAATCACGCAAAAGATTGAGAATATATATTTAACTAGCTGTTCGTACCCGCCGTTGCACGGGTTAAGGATTAAGTTAAAAATAAGTTTGTGGGGGGAATCAAAGGTTCCATTGTTTTGCTAAGCCTCTAAGAAAAAACAATGTTTCCATTTAATCTAGGCTGGGATGTCCAGGGAGAGGGGGGGGAAGAGTGGCTTATGTTTACCGCCAGGTCCTAAAGAATATATACCCAAAATTCAGTCAAACGGTATAGATTTGCATGGAAAATATATCAGGGGGAGGGGAGAAATGTCACCTATGTTACCCACCGGGTCCTAAAGAATAAGTGTGCAAAATTTGGGTCAGATCGGACAAACGGTGTAGATTTGTATAGAAAACGGACAGACAGACATTGAGTTTTATAGGTATAGATTTTGGGAACGTTGAAAGATAATGTTCATAATTTCCACTGCTTTTGGTTATTACACATAATCCGATCCTATTAATTTATGTCTCAATTTGCAAGGCAATATTAGCTAATTATCATTTTAGTGGAGTGAACCAAATAATCGTCACACTATTCATATTTTTGTATACATCCGGGTCAGATCTGATCCACCAACGCAAAAGACAGATTTATTTAAGACTTCTGTAACATAGTTGTGGTGCTGTGAAATACGAACCCGCATCTTTAGTGGCCTGACGCTGAGAATCGTTGAAGTAGGCTGGCACCGTGATGACGGCATTCTTCACCGACGTGTTCATGTACGCTTCCGCTGTTTCCTTCATCTGAAATACACTCGGGAGTTTACCCACAAAACTTGAAGTCTAACAAAATATATTAAACAAATTAATCATCAATTTAGTGTAAAGTTGAAAAATTTCAGGAATAATTTTTTAAAGAGAAAAAATAATTATTGATTGTAAGGGCCAGTTGTATCAACTCGGATAACAGTAATCTTACCTGTTTTCGTAAAAATCTATGGTTTTTAAGGTACTGATACACATGCTTATTAGTGGCACGTGAGCATGTGCAGTATTGATCTTCTTTAGGCCTTGCTTATTAGTGGCATGTGTGTACGCACATTGCTGATAATAAGCATGCTCATTAGTGGCACGCTCAAAAATCAACCGCCGGTTGATTTATGAGCAAGCTAATGTCATTCACCATGAGAAGGGGTATCTTTTGTGTGAACAGGCTTGCTTATTATGACCATGCTTACGTCATTCGCAGGCTTCGCGGCTAGTATTATCAATGCGATCTTCTCAGTCCGCGATAGATGAAACAAATATGGCGCATTGGGGAGATGATAAAACATTACTTTTCGTGACTTATTATAGAATCTCTTTGGAATACTCGATCACCGCTATGTAAAAATAATATAGCAAGAAATAATGTAAAAATTATAAAAGCTAAAATCAAAAATGTGCAGATGGAAACTCGAGAACTGTTTTGATTCATTAGTTCACTTGAATTTCCTGTTTCAGTTTGCAAAGTTTCCATTTTGAACGGGAGCGTCTCTGTTCTATGACAAGAGCATGCCACTAGTAAGCATGTGTGTTTGATTGTTAGCTTTGAGCATGCTTATTTATGCTAATAATGAGCAAGTGTTAGGGCATGCTTATTGGCAGCATGCTCATTAGCATTCTACTAATAAGCACGTGTATCTGCATCTTTATGAAAGATTACTAGAATCCAAGTTGATACAACCAGCCCCAAGTGACAAATAAAAATCAAGTTTATGAAATCAGTATTTTACCTTGACAAGGACGAATGCTCCAATCTGGCTGGGCGAGTACATCTTTCCGTCCGTCGCCTGAACCCATGCATCGCCGTTTGATGCCTTTACGATCTTGTACGACAAGTTTTTCCTGAAACACGATAGGGACAATCCAATATTCACTCAATTTCGATCATACATTTCCTGAATATTGTGCAGGTTCACGGAGGAAACAAGTTCTAACTATATATAACCAATCATTCTTGCGAAATTTGGAAATTTTTGGCATGATATAGGTACCTACTGGTGTGCTCACGGCGCGATATGATCGGCGCTCGTATACACTACAAAATGGATGGAGTGTGCCTTTAGGGTTGCGGTATCATTTCATATCAGAATTTTTTTACCAAAATTGACAATTGTTAGAGAAACTAAGAGAAGAATGTTTGCTTGATGAGTGAATAAAAAAATTGAAACTGTTAAAAATCACTTATTTTTAGGAACGTACATCGCGATGAATGAAAGAGACAGAGAGCGCGAGAGAGAGAATGGTTATACGAAGACTGATACATAAGTCTCGATATACAGGGTGTACCGCTAGCAGCAGAAACTTTGTCGGTAGATTACTGCCTATGTTAAGAGTCTAAAATGTTCAAGCAACCATGACCTAACATCAAAAGTTATGGAGATGTGCGATATCAAAGTTTGCATTTTTTTTTTTCAATATTTCTGACTTATTTTTTACAAAAAGTGAACTACCATTACAATAACTTATATTGATTATGAAAAATTCATTTGCTTCAACACAACTTAAATAAAATAATAAAAACCTTGTAAAAAACAAACTTTTTAAAATTTTTGCAAGGTTTTTATCACTTTATTCGACTTGTATTAAACCCTGTCTAATACAATATACAACCTGTCTGTTGCGTAATTTGGGCACGATTGCTTTTTTTAGATACCTATTTGTGATGGTTATATCCATGTAAAAATCAACAATAATCGTAAAATGTTGCAATTTCTTGTTTCTCAATATACAGACTTCAATAATTATTTGTACAATCATTTCTTATTCAATAATTATGAAAATAAGTAACAAAATTCACTGTCAGAAATGTATGCACATGTTTATCGAATAAAACCATGAAAGCAATAACACAAGCAAGATAGTGTATACATATCAATATTTTCGTACTTAATATATCAAAGAATATAAAAATACTTAATTTTAACACTTTTCTAATTAAAAAAAAAAATTAACAGATAAATAACACAATTAATGCGCGGTTTGAAGACGACGTTTGGAATGATTTTTTGTCCGATTTGCGCGGCAAATGAGGTTAATTGACAAATAGTACTCGTTCATTCATTCAATAACTTGAGATACAACAAAGATTAAGCTTTAAAAACTCATAAAGGCGGGTAAAACAGGCCGAATTCGCGTACGTGTCTAGGGAGCGCTGGCACAAAGAGGGTACAAAAGTTTTCGCGCAGACCTGCAGTCTGGCACACGATCGGATAAAGGATCCGGAAGAAACTGAGCCCCTGATATCACAACACCATATAGTAGTCTCCCGATATCCGGTGTATCGGACAGGTAGAATTATGACGACGGGATGATGATGATGATGATGACCCGTCTGATATGACGATGTGATGATGATGATGACCCGTCTGAAGTCATGAATGTTAGCCCTTACGGAGGGCTCAGGTCCGTTGTATGGTTGTATGGGCCCACCTCGCCTCCAAGCGGATAGTCGGCGCGGGCACTGAGCCGGCGATATGTGACATCTCCGACGGAGGGCGTTGGAAAAATTCCACGAAGAAATTACATTTTTGGTCTTATCTTGTAAAGTGTTGAAATAATGAAATATCTTAAGAATGAAATATTTAAGAATTAGATAAGACATTTGTAAATGTAATACTGAATAAAATTGATGTTTCGTGGTCTTGATATACAGGGAAAGCTCGCGCGATGGGAATAAAATCATTTTTAAATCGCGCGGAGCGCCGCGGACTATCATAAAATGGCCGCTGTTTTGATGGAATTTATGTAAATGTCCTGCCTCAAAGAGGCGAGGAAGTAAAAATACATAGGTATTTAAATGTGCCAAATGAGTCCTTTGTGTGGTATTGTAAAGTAGAAATTAAAATAAAAAATGTTTGATTGAGAGTAAAATATCTCGCATGGGCCCCGATAAACTAGCCTGACCGCGCCGCCTGTATGTACGCAGCCCGCGCGTGTGATGGAAAAAACCCGGCGCTATGATAGCGCCGCGCGGCTGAGTGGGGCCACAGCGAATATTTTTGAACTCTGATTACGGACGTTACAGACGTCCTGGTGAGCTGAAGCATTTTTTATTGTGTTCCTCATGTGAACATCTATGGGAGTGATATGTTTTTGCGGGTGGGAAAGTGCGCGAGCGCACTTTATTTGTGGCGGCATTTTGGCTGCCTATTACGCAATTAATATCTATCCGACATACTTGAAAATATCACCGAAGGATGCGCTTGGTTGAGATCTATCTAATGGTATAATTTAGAATCTCGTAAAATCACGTTTTCTATTTTTTATGACCTGATTAAAATTCGAGCCTTCACGGTTGACTTTTGATGCAGTTTCTAAGTATGTAGGATCTTGCAGGTCCACTGACTGTGTCATAAGCCTTTGCAAGGTCAGGCTATATCAGGTGACACAGTTCTGACCCCGTGGGGCTCAGGCAAAACATGTTATAATTTATTTTGATTTTAAATTAGGGCGGGCCCGGCTTACTTTCCCAGAGCACCGTAAGATGGCGGTCGCACGTCGCGCGTTGCGACGTTTTACCGTGAGGCGGCGACAGTCGCGCCGCGCGTGGGGTTGAGAGGGTAGGAGAGTAGACGCCAACGGCCATTGTTATTGTTTTGTGACGCATTTTTGCGGCTGTGTAATCTTTTATCACTTGTAAAGATAATAGATAATAAATAGTTTTGCTACCGGCGGTCACCTGTTGCACATTACGTGCGGTGACTTAGACGCCCTGTGGACCGCTTTCATATGTGTTTTTACTGCTATTCTGCACCCTATATGGATTCCTACTTGGTAAAGATGGCGGCTGAGAATATACGGGCCAGCCTCTGCAATCTCCTGTGCTTCTGGAACCCCGCGACGGACGATTCTCTATGAGGCATTTCGCATTCAAGGCGAAAGGCTCTGCACTACACGGAAGTGTTACCACTGTGTCGTCTCCGAAGCGGGCCGTGACTTACAACCTCGGCCTTCTGAAGCAGGCTTGATGGAACCGCGCAAAATTTATCAGTTCCCGTGCGGAACATCCGGGATCGCAAAAATATACATATATATTTCATTTAGTAATTTTCATTAGGAAATGTGTAATTATTATATTTCAAAAAACATAAAGTAAATGAATGATCGTAATCTACTTTCAAAAATGCCTGAAATAGAAAACACTCTTATTTGCTACAGAACTTGTTTCTATCATTTTCAGGACATCAAATAATAAATCTAGATTTTTTCGTTCTAATATCGGTTGCCTCATATAGTGAAAATTCAGATTTCAGTGTCAGATCTGATAATAAAACCTACAAATAGATTTTTCCATGACTTATTTTATAACATTGCCCCGATTTGTAGTTTCTTCGTCTCCGACAATATTTTTACTGAATTTTTTAATTTAAAAAACAGTATTCAAAAAATGATTGGATTATGAAATGGTTTATAAAAACTAAAGTCCAGTTCAAGAGAGATAAAATACACACAACCGAAAGTATGATGCAATATAACAAATTTGTTCAGAATGAGATGGTGAAAGGATCCGCTTACTTGTCTTTCAACACTTCGGGATCGTCGTATTTCCTGCCGATTAGCCGCTTGGTGGCGTAAAAAGTGTTGGCGCTGTTGGTGACAGCCTGCCTCTTGGCGGGCGCCCCCACCAGCCTCTCACCATCGCGCGTGAAAGCAACGTGCGATGGAGTTGTGCGGTTGCCCTCACTGTTTTCCACAACCTGGTTGGCAGATTAGAAATGTCTAATTATTTGCTAGATATTTTACAAGCTGCACATCGATTGTATAAAGAGACATGCCAAAATAAAGACAAATTAATGAAAAGATAAACAACACGTAAGGTGAGGTTGCAATTTTTTCAGAACAAAGTTCTATGAAATTTAAAACCAATTTAATTAATTAATCAATTAGGAAGACATCTATATGTCTTTCTAATTGATTAATCAATATATATATGTTACAGTGAATCTGTTTTTCTAGTGAGTCCATCATTCACTGGCATTTTAGAGAAATTATATTCAAGGTCATTCTTATCATATTCAAAGAGTTTTTCACCAATAGAAATGAATACAATATTTTAACTTCTACTTACTAGTGAATTTATTGGTTCCCGAACTGTCAAAAATTAAATTTGACAAGTCTGAAATCCGTTTCCGTAAAAATCTATGCTTTTAAACGAACTTTTATTTATCCAAATTGAAACATCTGGGCCTTGAATAACAATTTAAAAAGTTATTGCGTGAACAAGGTTCTTATTGCATTATTAATTTCTTCTGAGCATATCAACATTATGTAAGTAACGGATATTATTAAAATAGTCATTTTGAAGTGTTGAAAGTTGAAAGTTTCGGCTGCACCAATTCTTCATTATATGATTTTATAACAAGATTCTAATGGCACATGGACCTTGTTTTTCAAATTTTATTTTGCGTTTTGTGTCTCATTCTACACTAGTCTAGTCCAAAGTTACCACAAAGCGATAGTATTTCTAATTTTTATCCTTTGAGCGATAACATATTCTCTATTGTGTGGCGATAGTTCCGTTTCTCGAACTGTCACACTTCTGGACTGGATTAGTTTAGGTAGGTACCTAACTAAAACGTAATATATTTTTAAAATTTTAATCGCGAACACTTACGAAATTCTGATCATCTTATAATTCAAAAGACGGTCGATTAAACTCATAAAAATGATACGGTGTGAACAAGCTTCACGTCTGTCACCGACGTCGAGCCGAGTAAGTTTGCACACTTTATGTTGTACGTCTACTACCCACTTTACACGCGCTTTACACAGCGCAAACAAGAAACGCAAATGACATTAGACACATATTTGATAAAAAGATAGAAAATTGGAAATGCGGAAGAATCTGAATGAATTCAAACGTAAATGATGACTTAGAATCTCTTTAATTTTTTGTATTTTTCGCATCGAGTATTTGTTACTTGACGCACTTTTAAAGGTTCGTTTAAAATTAATAATACCAGGTGTATGTTTATTTATGTTTCTATATTTGTAAGAAATAAACATTTGTTGTATTGTTATAAAAAAAACATATTTAATAAACTTAATTGACAAAATACATATTCATTAATAAAATTTTTCCCTTAACCCCCCAATATTTACATGGTGACATAACCTCGTTTCGTTCCGGCAGTCGTCAGATATCATAAAAAATCCGAGTGCGCGATCTTTCAGCCGACACCTTACTTCGCGATTCGTATTCGTTTTGCGGTGCCGCTGTCCTATTTTAATTTAGGAGTTAAAATAGGACCGCAAAATGAATCAAAATCGCCTAGTGAAGTGCCGCCTTTATACTTTCTACGCTTTAAGAATTACTTGTACAAATTGATAGTTTCACCGATATATTGTCTATGCTTTGAGTAATGCGCGCATTCATGAACAAAATATATTTTCACGGATAATGTGTAGTGAATCTGAGAATTCGTTGATTTAGATGTTTTCACTGCCCAAACTCTGCCCGACCGGGAAAAGTACATTTCTACTAGTGAAAGTATAGTCTCACTAAAAATGCAAATTCGCTGTAACATATATATAAAAAGAAACCCATGTTTCCCTATCTGCCAAGTTTTCTCCACAACCACCCATCGATGGTTATGGTGGTGGATAGCCCTTGGGGTCACATCGAAAATATGCGAGTTTGGTGGGGGTGGCTGAGCGTGGGTGGGAGTGGGTGCCGAAAATGTGCTTTCTAGCACATTTTTTTGTTATGAGAAGGCCGCAAATGCTTCAGATTGTTTCAAAATAGGCGCGCCGACCGTGTCGGTGAGTCTAGAAGGTTCCGGATAAACCTGCTCTAGAAAGTTCTGGAAGGAGAAGATTCTAGAAAATTCCCGAAAGCCAAAGAGTGGCGGAATGTGTCGGTGTATTTAGAAGGTTCCTGTACATTCGATACATTTCTTGAAAGTTCTGGAAGGAGAATGTTCTAGAAAGTTCGCGAAAGTTCTATGACGATCCAAACATTGTACTAAAAATCTACGCGTGCGAAGCCGCGCAGGCACAGCTAGTATAATATAGTATGATATAATTTGTTGATTTTTGCATCACAATCTCCACAACTTAATTGATATACTCCGCTTTTATCTTCATCGGAGATTTTGACAAAAATAGAGGAACGAATAGAAGAGCATAAAAGAGCCGTAAAAAACTTTAGTTTAAATTCAGAAATGGCAGAGCATGCCAGAATGGAGGGGCATAAGTTTGATTTGAAATTGTTATATGGGTGCAGTAAAGGAAGAAGAATGGACATCGTGGAGATCTTAGCAATTAATAATAATAAAATAAATAATAGAAATATAATTAACATCCAGATACCACCCGTAACCTCTCCACTCCTATCCATTCTAACCCCGCCCCCAACCCCCACCACCATTACACCCACCCAATCCCTATAAACACTGTCTCGAATTATTTTTAATTTAGTTGTAAACATGTTGTTATTGACAGTGGGAGAAATCTCGAAAACATTCTAACAATTTAAAATAAATATACAGTGGAATAAAACAGTGTTGTGTTTACCCTCATTTTTTAAAATATTAGGTCCTTACATATGAAATTGAGGTTTTGCCGTACTGGCAAATTTGATCTCAAATATCTTCTCTTTGGCTAGGAATTCCAAATCCAAATTTATACAGCTATTTACTCATGTATTTGTGTTTTGAAAATTATAATTCATTTGTTTTTTCCTCAATTGTTTTTTTCTTTGCGTCACTCAGTTTACAAAATGAAAAACTTGAAATATCGCGGTATTTACGAGTACGAGTTCCACCGTGGCACCAGTGCTGCAGAAACGGCTCGAAGGATTAATGATGTGTATGGCGACGGTGCCGCAAAAGAAAACACAGTGCGTTTTTGGTTCCAACGTTTTCGTTCTGGAAATTTCGACCTGCAGAACAAGCCCCGTGGCCGGCCGGAGACCAAAGTTGATAATGAAGACTTGAAGGCTATTGTGGAAGCGGATCCATCGCAAACCACATCCGAGTTAGCTGCAGGCTGCGGTGTTAGTGATAAAACTGTTTTAATCCACTTGAAGCAAATTGGTAAGGTGGAAAAGCTTGAAAGGTGGGTACCTCACGAATTGAGTGAAGCAAATCAACAAACGCGCGTTGACTGCTGCGTTGCATTACTCAACCGGCACAATAATGAAGGGATTTTTAATCGAATCATTACCTGTGATGAAAAGTGGATCCTGTACGATAATCGGAAGCGCTCATCGCAATGGCTGAACCCTGTCGAACCAGCCAAACCATGCCCCAACGAAAATTGACTCCAAAAAAGTTACTTGTGAGCGTTTGGTGGACTAGTGCTGGTGTCGTTCACTACAGCTTTCTTAAATCTGCCCAGACGATTACGGCAGATGTCTATTGTCAGCAACTGCAAACCATGATGGAAAAGCTAGCTGCTAAACAACCGAGGCTGGTTAATCGCTCTAGGCCACTGCTGCTTCATGATAACGCTAGACCACACACTGCACAACAGACGGCTACCAAATTAGAGGAGCTTCAATTGGAATGTCTGAGACATCCACCGTACTCTCCGGACCTTGCCCCAACAGATTACCATTTTTTTCGAAATTTGAATAACTTCTTGCAAAGGAAAAAATTCAACTCCGATGGGGCAGTCCAAACCGCCTTCAAAGATTTTATTGATTCCCGTCCGAATGGTTTTTTTAGTAAAGGGATCGATGAACTACCTATGAGATGGCAAAAGTGCATAGATAGCAATGGTACATACTTTGATTAAATAAATATATTATAATAAAAAAAAATTGGCTTTATGTTCCTCCCATACTAAACGCCAATTTCATATGTAAGGACCTAATATTAAAAATGAATTTCCACAATGTTACAAACAAAAAACTTGAACATTTACAATTTAAGTTGTCATCACATTAAAATTAAAGTAAATATTTACATTTAAATCTTTACAATTATTAGAATTGTAAAATAAATTTTGTCCTTTTTTTCCATTTGAAATATTATTAGGTGCTTCATGGCTCTCCCTGAGCAAGCTTTACATGCGACATAGCATCAGTAAGGATATCGGCGGGAAGAATTGACATCAAGCCGTTCGCGATTAAGATACTTGATATAAAAAGTGCTCTCACCTTAGCCTGCTTGCCCTCCATGACTGCGACGCACGAATTTGTGGTTCCGAGATCAATACCAATGACGGCACCTTTGACTGTATCAGATCTAGAATATTTTAAAATCACAATTTTTTATGGTTAGATACAAATTAGCTGAAAATGTATAGATAATAAACGGTTCTATGTATTTTAATGTTCGGATATTCGTGACTTAGGGCCAGCTGTTTATCAATAGTAAAATCTAAGAAAAGGGAATAGAAAGGCTGTGTGATTGTGTGTGTGTGATTGAAAATCTAAGAAAAGGGAAAAGAAAGGCTGTGTGATTGAGGAAAAATTCAAAAATATTTTTCTTTCTTACCTATTACTACTGATCAACCAACCGACACTTAATATTGCAAACAAGATATAGAAAAATAAATTTACTTTTTCTAGAACTTATGGATAAAACCGAGTTTCACAAAAAAATTGTGAAAAACATTGTATTCATCCGCTCTTGCGATATATTTTTTAAACATAAATATATCGTCAGTGCAGCGCAAGAAGTCAAAACAAAGTTAGAAGTCATTATGGGTTATTTTTTATGTAAAGTGTGAGAGCAAGAAGTCATCAATATGTTTTTTGCCATGGAACGGATGTTTTGCGGATTAAAAAAAACAGTAATTTAATAAATAAAATAAAATTAAATAGAATTAGAGATTAGAATTTCCAATCCCGCGGGATCCTGAATACTTTTGTGTTTTTTTTTGTTTGTAGAGCTGAATAGTAATTAACGACAATGCCTCGCATTTTTATATCAACAATTTTAATAAAATGCTCATTTTTTCCAAGCATTAATTAGCCAATGTAGTAGAGTAAAAACTACTAACTAGTAGTTGTTTTTATTACTATTTTAGGTTGATAAAATACAGCAAATATTATTCAAAGCTATTTTCATTATTTGAATGTGACATGAATATAAGTTTTAAGTACTTACTAAAAGCTCTATAGGCATATACAATTAAACATACAAAACATAAAAAATGCTGATCAATCCCGATAATCCCGATATTTTTGTCCGATTTTTCGGTTCGGGATTGATCTCGTAAAATGCCTAGGGATCTCGCGGGATCGGGACTGCATTCCCTACAGAAAGTAGAATGAATTAAAAAATTTGTATAATATTGAAAAAATATTCATTTAGTATGACCAGTAAGTTTCCTCGAAGCTGGTAAAAAAAACTTCTAGAAATGTCTAGGTTATTTATGGAATTTGACAGATTATATTTTGAAGTGGAAAGTTACAAAATAGTATTTAAGTAGTTAATCCTGCTAAATTATTTGAACGCATTCAGTATGTAGGACAGCTTAAACCTATTTGCACTAAATAAATAAGGTTAGTCAACCAAGTTATTCAAGATTTTATAAAGATAACACCACAGATTTTATAAAGATGCCATCTCTGGTTTATTTTCATCAAGCAACAACGTGCTATAAAACTGCTTCGTAAATACAAAATAAATTATTTTGTTTATTTATTTCCAATGCACTTAATGCTTATTTGAAGCGGTGTGTTTGATAGAGTAATACGTAGATAATACCATCAAGAGTACAAAAACGCAAATAACTGAGAAGTCGAAAGAATATTTTCAAATTCAAATACTGATAATTCACGTTTTACATAAATTACAGCCATGCAAGGGTCTAAAATGATTGTGCAAGGAAAAACTTCATCAGTAGAATGGGAAAATTTTGGACAGAATTGTGCAACAGGAATTTACATGGTTAAATAAACTTTGCAGACTTCTTCAGGCAGCAGACTTCTCTGAAAATACTGCGTTTATATTAATATTTACCGGTGGTTTTATGTACATGGTAAGCATTCTCAGTGCAAAACAATATTACGACGTTTTAGAGCACTGTAACTACGGGCAATGACAAGTGAAAATATTCACCTTAGAAATAAGATAAAGAACATGATTCAACTTTATTTTTGAAAAATTGGTAAAAGTTATTCATTCAATACTGTGGAAAACAATTTCACATCGTAAGTTTGTATTGCATGGTTAAAAAGTTAGGTTAGTTAGCAGCGAGGTCACGCGATTCAAAGGTTAAAGGTGCGGTAAGAAACTTAAGAAACATAATACTCACTTTTGTCTAATTTGAGAGTCATTTTTGAGCAAACTGCAGTACGCGGGAGATGAACACTGAAATAAAAATAGCAAAAATTTTACAATAGCTAACGATGGCGACGCGAAAATCGCACAAATATCAAATAAACCAAGAAAAACACATAAAATAGATGTACAAGAATGACTGTCGATTTAAAACGTTGTTTGTCTAATTTGAGACACAAAAATTACGACTTTAATTGCGAAATGAGAAAATTAAGCCGACATCGGCATGTACTCACCGTTCGCAAAATGCTCGAGAACTGTCTTCTGGAGGCCAGATCTGTGGCGACCCCCGTGCATTCGAAAGCCTTGCGGCTGATAATCCTGGCTGCGGTCAACATTTCGTATTATTTATTGCGTATAACTCTACGACTTTGAATTTTACCCGATTTCACGTGCGGATGACGCAACTCGCGTTAAAACTGGTGGAAATGGAAATTGCCAGAAAGAAACGAATTTCACAGATAAAAGACCCTCATCGGAAGCGAAGTTCATAAAAACTACGCAGAAGCTCTGATGAACGCTGGTGGCGCTGGTGATAATTTATAGAGATGGTCGTTCATGAACGAACTGTTATTCCTGAATAGTTCACTTAAGTGAACTACGATTCATTTGTTCAGCTGTCGTAAATTAAATTTAAATTCGGTGAAAGATAATTTTTGTTAGACTACTAATCAGAAATCTTTATCCTATACCTCATCAGAAATTATTCTAAATTATTAAATTTCGTCCTCCTCGCTCGCCTCAGCGAATTTTTTTTTTTTTAATATAATAATATAGTAAATATAATATGTATGTAATAATATTGTTGATATTATTGTTCTTAGTCCTCCTCACTAGGGGTTCCTGTGCTGAGGGGGACTAGTTTATACTTATTTATTTTCTATTTTTAAATTACTGCGTAGTTTTCAATGCTCCTTCTAATTTATCTGCATCGACTTGTTTTAGCCATGCTTTTATCTTTTTTTGAACGCTTCAATCTTTTCAATATTTTTGAAGGTTGGAAGGATGTTGTGGATTTTAGTTGCAAAATAGATATACATAGCTTCTTTGGCAAAAAGTTGTGTTGTTAGTTGGTAAATTTCTATTTACCATTTTACTGCCTCTCGTATTATATGCCGGTGTCCTGTCATTTTGTTTTGTGTCTTTAAATTGGTGTAAGAGAATGCTCTTGGCATATATTTGTTTTATGTTCGGTACGTCAAAACATTTGAAGATCTCTATTGAGGGCGTTCTGATTGGAAGTTTTAAAATGGTTTTTATAATGCTCTTTTGCGATATATTTAAATGGTTGATATAGTTTGTTGTGGCAGTGAACAATTCACTTGACTGAACGACACGATGAACGACAGTTCTGTCAACTGAACGAACATCCATCTCTACGACTGAATTCAAATCATAGAACTTATTCAGAAATTAAAAACAAATGGTTTCTGAAACAACCACGACAACCGCATCAATGATCAATGTACCTACATCAAACTCAAAAGTTTAAAATAAATCACTTTATTTTATCTATACCTTAACCACTCCTCTTAAATATCACTGAATGAAAATTTATCAACATCGATGACGAACGTCTCGTCACCATCGCTCGCGGGTCTGATATTAGAAAGAAAGGTTTTCCTTTCCAATCGCCGCCGATTAATGATTGACAGTAAATGATACCCGAGATACACTGGGCCAAAGCTAACTACGACACAGTGGACAAATTTTACTTGCGGTTTCCTGGTAAGGCGGGTGCCGCTTCAATCGAGATTCTCCTGGCTTCGTCGAATACGGAACAGTTGGTGTGTCTCTTCCGGAAGGCTGAATTGAACTGATATTGAACACACACGAAGAGGAATGTCGGTTCTCATCGAAAAAACGACACCTGACACGCTTTTCAACTGTCACTGGGCAGATTTTAAAAAATTCGAATCCTGGCTTGCGATTGGCGCAGAACACATCGGGCGCTAGCCCAACCAATCAAATCATGGCGCGGCCCGCGCGCGGCGATTACGAAACAACTGGTCTATTTTGATTTCATCACACCTCATCTATACATCAATGCAGATTTATCTTTCACTGAGCTATCTAAAACTTCTATAATACCGCCTTTGATTTAGTAAAAATATCTCTTAAAACAATCATGAAGGTTATTGCTTGACCACAATAACTTGGCGTGCGGCGTTTTTGGAACTAAAACCCGCCCCGCCCGCACCCGGCGGTAACCGGTAATCCCTCGCCCTGTCATTCAGTACAATTTTGTATTTTCTCGGGAGCTGTGACATCTTGATTACCAATATACACTAAATTATTATGTCCAAAACATCCTATACAGTCCGGGATGGTGAAAGAACAATTGCCAATGAAGTATTAAAGTTTTGCGAATCTGAAAAAGCAAATAATGGACCGATATTACCGTCTGACAGTCTGACAGATAGAACGCCCGCCATTACGGCTTGGTTTCTTTAGTGCTGCCCGACCAAATTTCTGTTAAAGGCCACGACACCGGTCACCGGACATTCTGTACATTATGTATTGTGTAATAAATTTACACCCTGGCAACTTCTGTTACGCGACAAGGACGCCCTCCCTCGCACGCCAATTTATAGTGGTCGCATTCTAATGGATTCATTGAAAATTAAATAAATTTATATTAAATAAATAAGTTAGTACAGCGAATGGTTCAATGGACTTGTAATAAATAAATTGTTTTAGTTGTGAAACGGTAAGAATAAAATAAATCGAATAAAAATATTGTCAAATATTTTTATATGATTAAGCTCCACATCGTGGTGAAGATCAGTGACAATATACTTTATTTTTTAAATGTCATTTTATATTACGATAGATATCTCGTCACATAATTTCAGATAAACAAGCCACTGTTTAATTCTTAATTTTATTTCTACCAACAGAGATAGACATAGTTTACTCTAATTACATCACAATTATTTAATATTTATATTATAATTTTCGCCATTCTTTTATTCTATCATACATCTCCACTTCATACAATCTACAATCATTTCATTCCTCTTCTGCCAGCTCCAGGTTTCACTTCCATACATCAGTGTCGGTACCAGAACTCCATTATGAACCGCTTGTGTATGATATATTAGGAATGAATGCAAAGCTGATCGTAGCATAACTCATAGAATTAAAACAGGGTCGCTCAGGTGGTTTGGGCGCGTTGAGTGAATGAATGAGTAAATAATGGTAAGAAAAATATATAACACAAGTGTTGACGGCGCCAGAAAGAGAGGGCGACCGTGGAGGACGTGGCACGACCAGATTAACCAGATACTGGAAGATGATCCCGTTAGAAGCATCAACAACCGTCAAGCTTGCATGTGAAGATGTATGAATGTGGATGAAGCGAGAGTTGTATGTCAGGACAGAAGAGTATGGCGCTCTATCCTCCCTGCCTATCCCTACGGGGAAACGGCGTGATTGTAAGTTAGTTAGTTATATTATAATTTTAATATGTAATAAATAAATGACTCAAAAATTGCTTTTGAATTGCAAGCACCTTTGAATGAAAAGCTTTGGAAATCCAAACAGTTAATTACAGATTCGCTGATGTATCTAGCAGGTACAGGTAGATATTTAATTAAACAGCTTGCTAAAAATGCTGAAGAAAATGGATACCTAAGAAGAATAACAGTTCTTATTTATGGGTAATTTAGGCAACATACGGGCAACACCAAAATAAAATATCAAAACAAGATGGCGTTGGTTGATGGAGTTTGGGCAGTGAGCGAGTTGACAAACTTCTTATTGTTCTAAAATCTTAATATTTAAAATTATTTTAATATAAATTGTTGTCCCCGGGAAATTTTATTTACGCCAGGTTTGTGTAGTCATTGTTTCAAATATTCTGTGCGACAGTTCTTTAGTGTGTGTGCGTTCAATACTTGAATAGTTTCCATAAACTTTTAGAATAGCTTTGTACGACAATAGTGCAATTTTAAACATTACAAAAATTGTAAATATCATCTTCATTACTTTTAGAACTTTTTAAAGATTTCAGTGACCGGGTTCAGTGATTTTGAAGGAATTTCTGTGTGCTATTTCCATTCCCTTAAATCCAAAATGGCCGACAGTTGTCATCGCATATATTACCATATTTTATATTGCAAATGTTTTCTGTTTACAAAGCTGTAAGAAGCTTAAAACGCAGAGTGCTTCAGTATTTAAATCGTGATTTTTATCTCGGGATTGTATCGGCGTTTGTATGGGAAAATTTGTCCATTATTGTATTTTTAATTGCACGTCTAAACCTGTTCCTTTCTGCGCTGTTCATTTTGTTGACTTGACAGGAATTGTATAGATTTGAAAAAAGTTTTTAGGCATGAGACTTAATTCAGATCAGAATAGCTCCAGATGTGCCGTATATTTCTATCATGGCTTTCGGAAAATGTCTTTGAAAGAGCGAGCGCCCCATTTGACACATTTTTCGGGCTGCGAATTGGAAAAAAATATTTTTTATAATGTCCGTTTTATGAGAAAGCCACTGTTTATATGTGTTTTTTTTTTAATTTCTATCATTGGCTGCCTCACCAAATAGTGCCTGTATCGGTATACTAATAATATTAATATGTAAAATTTCACAATCCTACAGAATCTTTCATGAGGAATTTGTCAACAATGGAGTTAACTGACAAACACCCGTGATAAATATGAAAATAATTTTTATTTTGCTCATTCTGCTTATATAGAAACTCTTTAAAACAGTGGTTACATTGAACCAAATTAATAAATTAATACAAAATGAATATATTTTAAAATATGTTTGTGTGGTTTGATCATGTGGAATGAATTTTGATGAGATATGATAAGAATGTTGGCGCTGCTAGAACTAGAAGGCGTCCACAAAAGATTTGGTAGATGGTTAGCAGGATGCTAGAACCCTCATTCTAGAGCGTGCTCGAAGATATGCATGAGTTTGGTTGAGCGGTGTGCTGTAATATATTTCCTTTCGATTGTTTCCAAGAGTCTATCGAATTATTTTTTTAAGATCTAAAAAAATTCTACTACCTGTTAGTGCATTTTCACAAGTTTTGTGCGATTCAATTGCGGAGTATAAAATAGGTGCAGAGATGAACTAAACTAGTACTTATGTCCCTCTCCGCATATGGACATCCATCAATTCTACATATAGTACATACATAATACATCAATTGTCTAAGACACATTTATACCGCAATTAAAGTATTTACTCACATAATTATATCCCTTAGTAAACAAGTCATTTTTACTCCCTTCCTTTTAACTCGTAGTGTCTGCTTGTCTGCCGAGAAAACTATGGACCGATTTTTAACCCTTTTCCCATGATCCAATCGAGCTGAAACTTTGCGGGCAGACTTGTGGCGACGATGAAAATGATCTAACAAATTTTCGGTAAAAAAAAATAATAATTTTAGTATAATTTTGGATTTTTCGAAATTTTAACAATTTATATATTGTTTAATTTTCGAGCCCGACGTGTGAAGTATGCGCGAAACCTGTTTCAATGACAAAGGGAGTATAATAGAAACTTGGTTTTTATGGGTTAGTTTTTTTATGATAGATATGTTTTTTAAACTTTGTTCCAAATCGAGTCCTTTAAAAAAGACTTCTTCTAATAAAACATGATTTATTAACTAAGAAATTATACTTTTTAAGAGTATTTAGTTTGACCTTTTCATAAATAATTCCACTGTGTGAAAATCTATTTTAATAATTATGAATAAAAACACTTTTTTTTCCATTACTACTAGACATTTCGGAAACCCCCGTTTCCTTCTTCCGATGAGTGTAGACTGATTCTAAAACACATAGTGATATTCTAAAATAAAGTAGTGGGGGAAAAAACAAAAAAGAATGTTCTAGAAATAGTGTAGATAAGTTCACAACTATTTTTCTTGGTGTTCTTTGGTTTCAACATTATATTAAAAATGCAATATACGACAATAAGGGACCATTTATTTTTCAAATAATTGTCAGGCAAATAGTGCTGAATATTTAAATGGAAAGAAAGATATTATTCGTCCACATTTCCCAAAGAATTTCTCTTGAAAATGATTATCCATTCTGAGGAGTGTCCATTATCCCTATTTCAGTGCTTGCCACTCTATATTACAGTAGAATCGTGGCTCTTATATATGGCGAGTAGTTCCACCGCGCAGTTAATAATTGTTAAAGATATATTTTCTTTTTCAGAATATTATTTCATCAACATGATTTCATTCTTGCTGAGTGCGAAGACATTGCTGCGCAGAAACTAGGTAGAATGGGTCAGCAGATATCTTCGGGCAGGCTGTCCACACTGTTCTCCTGGCCCTCCCCCGAGTCGGACGGCTCCGAGCCCTTTATCATTCCCTGCCGCTGCAAGGACGAGGAAGAAGATACGGCCCATCACCAGCGCAAGCCGGTCCGCCGGCGCCTGAGCTTGACTGACGCCGATGGTCTTCCGAAAAAGCAGCGGCGCAACTTTGACACCTTGAGCTGCTTCAAGAACATCGAACGGCACGCCGTGGAGACATACGAGCGTTGCCGGCACGGAAGTCTGACTCGCACGCGTTCACGTAGCAAGCGGAAAAACTTGCGTCGATCTAAGAGCCAAGAAAGAGAGACAACATTTACGATGTCTTCGTCTGTTTGCGATTGCGATGACGGCAGGAAAAAGGCTGAATGCTGCAGCATGACTTGCTTGCGAAACGAAAGCGATTCCGGGCTCTCGAATGCGTGTGCTTCCACATCCTCGTCTAATAGAATCGACGATGATATTCAAAATGGTAATGATATAGAAGTTTGTAATTTAGAGAATGGAATTGATTCTAGAAATGGCTGTACGAAATCATCCAGCATCGATCGTTACATGAGTGCCCTCACAGACAGGGTCGACCGAACGCATATCAACGAATGCAGATGTGACGAAGGAACCTCAAAATGTGGCTCGCTCAAATCCAGAACTCCAAAGGCGGGACGTTGTAAAATAAGTAACTCAAAAAGCTGTTCGAAGCAGTTGGACATGTCCGGTGTGCAGGAATGCTTCAGTTGTACAAAGGACAGTAAAGAAAAACCAGATAAAGCGGGTTCCAAGAAAAAACGTTGGGTTCCCAAGTTTTACGGGTCAAAATTAAGCAAAAATGGAAAGATTTCAGTAAACGGAACGAATAGGTCCACCGATTCTGGATTAGACATTGCCGGATCTTCCGGTGATTCGAAATGTATTTGCACCGGATACAGGAAAGTCGACGAGCCTTGCAGGTTTTCGCAGAATTCTGACACAAACCATCTCACGCTCGGCTTTGCGAGGGATAGAGCCAACTTTGTCCGTGCCCCCAACGCAAGCAACAGCTCGAGTGTTGCTTTTCACAGGCAGAATGAATTGTCTTGCGAGGGATCTCATTGCCACACACACAATCCGGATACTGACGGCAGCAATTCTCAGCAGCAAGCTTTTAATATTGCCAACCTTCCGTTTAACATCACAGTGACCCGGGTGGAACTGGCCCGAGGGAATGCGACAGACGGACAGAACAACTCTAACAGGGTTTACCACACCATTCGCGGCAACGGGGTCTACAGCGATCTGAATGGAGTCTACGAGACTTTCCAAAATTCCAACGGGAGCTCCATACAGCTTGTGGCAGAGGACGGAGGCTCGGGTGCGAGGCAGAACGGCGGAGGGGAGGGGAATGTCATTTTGCTGTCTGTCGGATCTCTGCTCGACACTCCAGTCATAGATATACGGTTCGTAGTCATTTTACCTAACCAATATATCGACGGCAATATGTAACCAATATCCTACGTATTATATCATAACCCACAAGTTGATGATTTTGAGTTTTTTGTGTATTTCATATGTATCCTTATTTCCGAGAAAGAAATAATAATATTTTGCAATAAATAACGTTTTTTTCGGATGCATTTTATCGTATCTCAAACTAACGCATATTTTTTACGAAGTATACTATCGTATGAATCATTACGATAATATTCGCGGGGCGAAATAGGCGAGCGGTAGCTACGTAAGTGTCAGTTACGATTGTATTCTCGGGGCGGACAGACATTCGCTGCGTGCGTTGTTTTTTTTATAAGCATCTTTTTATTCCTATGTATTTCAGAAATGGATCCCGCGAAAGTAGAAAATAAAAATATGAAGCTGAATAACGCACAAAAAATATGTAATTTAGCTTTAAAAACAAGATCAACATCATATACAACTGAAACAAAAATAACAGATAATAACCGACAGCAATGTTTGCACAAAAGAGACCAAAATACTTCATTTAACAAGCCAGATAATTATGTATTTTTTTGTTTGTACATTAAATAAATAGTTGAATTTATGTATTACGATAAATAACAAGGTATACTATCGTTAGTGCTACTTACGATTATGTATGTCATACTTAAGAAACCAATAACTATCGCATATAACACAATATTATACGTTGGAAAATAACATAAGATAATTATCTTATGTAACACTCACGATAATATGATCCCAATTAACCGTGATGTAAACTTTTGTAAGTCATTTATATGATATTTTACGTTGCGTCTTTTCCGAAGTATAATATCGTATGTGCATTTCTACAAAAGCCGTTAGTAATTTCGACTTTTTTGTGATTATTTATGAAACCACAGTAAAAAATAAAATATTAGAATGAAATTTTAAAATAAATGAGCAATATTTAGATTTATACCGGACGAAAATATGTTTAAATGCTTCTCCTGTAAATTGCATTTTGGGGGTTACGATATTATACGTAGGAGCCATCGATATAGAGTCAAAATTAGTCCAATATTTAGATACAAACTGGTCCACTAATGAACACCACCCAATGGCTGATGTCAGCTTCCGAGAATGTCATTTTTTTTTAATAATAAGTTGTTCAAAAACCATTTTAAATTTTTTTTATAATTGAATAATACATTTTCTACTCTCTATCTTCTAAATGGAAGGACTCACCATATCCTGCCTACTATACACAGACGATGCAGTATTAGTGGCTAACAGTGAAGCTGATCTGCAGTGCCTGGTGTTCAGGATGTCCGATGCATGCATGCAGAGTGAACTTCTGACGAATGTCAGCAAATCGAACGTGACTAAGTGTGATGTAGTTGTAGACAACGAATGCTTAGAACAAGTGAACGAGTTTGTGTATTTGGGAAGTATGTTTAGTAGAGACGGCAAGGCTGAGTATGATATTGAAAGGAGAGTGACTGCGGGAAGTTAATGGTGCTCTAAATGCAATTATGGCTAATAAGAATCTGTCAAAAGATGCAAGATTAGCGGTACGTAATAGCGTTCTAATGCCAACACTGAAGTATGGAAGTGATGCCTGGAATTGGCAAAAGAGGAATGAAAGTAGACTGAATGCGGTGGAAATGCGATGCTTGTGTGGAAAATCTTTAGTCGATAGAGTGAGAAATGAACAAATTAGAAGTGAAATGCAATGCTGGCTGTAGTGTCGTAGATAGAATAAAAAAAGGAGTGCTGAGATTGTTTGGTCATGTGGAACGTATGAACGAGGAAAAGATGGTCAAGAAAAATCAAGAAACGAGGCGAGTGTTGAAGGCAACAGGAATAGAGGGTGCCCGCGAAAGACCTGGCACGATCAGATACTACAAGTATTTGAGGACGGCCCTGTTAAAAGCCGCAACAACTGTAGAACTTGTATAAGAAGATGTATGAATGTGGCCGAAGCAAAAGTGATGTGCCAGGATAGAAGAGTGTGGCGTTAAATCCTCTCTGCCTACCCCTGCGGTGAAACGGCGTGATGGTTAGTTAGTTATCTTCTAATCTACACTTTTTTTTACGCTCTACCTTCCAATCTACACATCGGGTTACTGTCCACAGTGTACAACATGTTTAATACGGTCAAGATGTCCATTGGTTGTTTCAATAAAATGAATATTATGATTTATTATTTGCTCAGCGGTGACTGTGTACTGCAGCCACTCGTGGTACGTCTCGCCCTGTAGGTTATTTTTTAATTTCCACGTGTAGTGACTCATAGGTTATTCTGATAATTCTAGATGGACAGCGGAGCAAGACTGCGAAGAACGGGCGAGAATTCGCCGCGCGTGGGAGATCTTCGAGGGAGTGGAGCCACCGCCGGGCTACAGGCCGCATATACAGGTACCAGAATGTGACTTTAAGGCCGAACATTCCCTTGACCTGAACCTATCATCATCATCATCATTCTTGGCACTACAACCCTTGGTGGGTCTTGGCCTCCTCAATAATTTTCCTCCACTCATCGTTTAGAAAATGGATGTTGTGTATGAGTGTTATTATACTTGTATAATATAGATGTGATGTGTCTCCCGTGTATAAATCACATTTTTTAAATTTTATTACAAATAATACAAATACAATAAAGAAGCACAAGAAAATAGTAAGAATATCGACACATTCCGTGTACGCATCTCTATTTTTTTTTAAATAAAATATATATGTATTTTTAGGTGATTCAGAGCCCTGGAGATTTACGCACACTACTCTATCAGCAGCAGAAGCTCGCCGTTCAGCAGACAAAATTACCGCCCAGGATACACACGCAGGTATGAAGTTGTCACTGTGCCTGAAATAAAATAGAATTTAAAACCAAATTAATTAACCGGTAGTGTGCCAGAGCGCAGATCTGTGCGAAAACTTTTATACTCTATGTGCCGGAGAGCGGATCTGCGCCCCCTGGATACGTATGCGAATTCAGCCTATTTTACCTTCGTTTATGGGTTTTTAAACTTTATTATTAGTTGTATCTCAAGTTTTTGAATGAATGAACGAGTTCTATTTGTCAAGTAACCTCGTTTGCCGTGCGAACTGGACAAAAATCATTCAAAATGTCTTCTAACCGTGTGTTATTTATCTGTTAAAAAAGGTTTTATTAAAATAAAAAAGTTTTAAAATTATGTATTTTTATATTCTTTTATATATTTAGAACAAAAATATTGAAATATAATATCTTTAGTGCTGTTTCTTCCACGGCTTTATTCGATAAACTGACGCACATTTCTGACAATAAATTTCGTTACTTATTTTCATAATTAATGAATAAGTAATTATTGTGATATAAGTTATTATTGAAATATAATTTATTATTGAAGTCTGTATATTGAGAAACCAGAAAGTGCAACTTCTTAGCGATTATTTTTGATTTTTACATGAAGATAACCATCACAATAAAGTGTCTAAAAAACAGCAATCGTGCGCTAATTTGCATGGCAGACAGGGTACATTCCGCATCACGTACGGCCAGCTTACAACCGCTTAATCAATTAGAAAGACTTCTCCTGTAAAATTGAATTTTGTGGGTTACGATATTATACGTAGGAGCCGTCGATATGTAGAGACCGTGGATATATGCATCAACTAATAATAAATGTAAAATATTCCTATCTATCTGGCCCAAAAATCACAAAAGTCCATAGGTGTCCACTGAGTTTACATTACCGGAATTTGCATTTTTATTTTATCACATTAAGAAAAGGTTAATAGGTTTTCACGTGGAAGAATGATTTTGAAGTATTTGCTCTGCATTCAAACAACAAGATGGTAAAGGAAAGAAGACGTTTCAGGTGGACTTTATACATTGTCTGGTGCCGGACCTGCAGGCCATCAACAACTGCAGTTTCTACTGGGGCAAGATGGACCGCTACGAGGCCGAACGCCTCCTCGAAGGGAAACCCGAAGGTAACTAAATTGTTTAGAAATAAAAATACTGGAGAAATTTTCTTGGCTTCGTTTTGACAAAAGTTTTGCAAAAAATACTTTACTCCACGACTGGCTGGATATGCGCTGTGAGAATGGCTGATATGAGAATGTCTCCTTTCTTCCCGGAGTGCTGAGACAGAATAACCCGGGAAGTACATGTCGTGGCTGTCGGGAACTTTGCTTTTATTCTGTTCTGTCCTTTCAGGTACATTCCTGCTGCGTGACTCTGCCCAGGAGGAATACTTGTTTTCCGTGTCTTTCCGCAAGTACGGCCGCTCCCTGCACGCGCGCATCGAGCAGTTTAACCACAAATTCAGCTTTGACTCTCACGACCCAGGCGTATACGCAGCCAACACGGTTACAGGTAAATCAGAAATATATTTCAGTTGCTCTATGCGTACTACTGTACTACTGGTGTGGTGATTGTCACTCTTCCGTGTGTTGTCTTCCAGGACTCATCGAGCACTACAAGGACCCCGCGTGCGTGATGTTCTTCGAACCCATGCTGACCGCCCCTCTCAGCCGCACGCACGCCTTTCCTCTGCAGCATCTGTGTCGAGCAGTCATCGCGTCCTCCACTACTTATGACGGTGGGTATTAACGGCAACTAATCTCCAATTAATTTTCTATATCATTGGCTAGCCCGAGTAGGGTGTGTGATGATTGCGGAGGAAACTCTGAGATGCACAATTATCTCAGCATATTCATCCCACCCCATCTATACATTAATTACGCTAACCAATGTCGCCTGTCTCCGGATAATTTCTGTTGCCAGTTAAACAAAAACAAATGGCGAAATCGTATAAAGTAGCGAGAAGTATGGATTGTTTTAAATTAGCAAAAATGGAAATTTGCCCGATACAATTGGCCGCGAAGCGGCTGACGTAGGTATAGATAAACAATTATGTTTGCTACACGGCATACACAATTGGCCGCGCAGCAGCCATCGCTGGCCGCGGGTGGCCACAATAGCTGCCCGCAGGGCCTAGCAGTAAGCAATCGGCGATTGCCTTCCTGCTAGTTCAATGTTGAATTTTGCTCTCGGGCCTCTTAGTCTGCTTTCCATAAAGATATTACAGATAGGAATGGCTACATGCTAAAACTATGCTGGTCTTTACAATTCCAACAAAATTCCATCTGTGGACACACTTAAGCAAAGTTTTGTTACTTAATAATATTATTGACTTAGCTGTGAATAGAATCGGAAGTATGGTCTTTACAATTCTGATTGTCATGCGGAATGACGTCAAAGGTCTAATGCCGAAGTATAATCATTCTAGGTATCAACGAGCTTCGCCTGCCGCAGACGATGAAAGCCTACCTGAAAGAGTACCACTACAGGCAGAGAGTACGCATCAAGCGGTTCGAGGGCCCCCCGGCCGGCTTGCGCTGGGAACCCGAAGGCCTTGCGGGGGGCGCCCTCGTGGCTGACTGTGACCAGCGGCATTGAAAAGTGTCATGTTAAAGGGATAATGTATGTTGGAATTGAGGAACACAACCCGGAATCCGCAGTGAAGTTGATTGAAACTTTCTTATTCAGTGTCTTCTTGTTTTGTGGACTGTTACGCGGCATCCGCTTCAAGTGAATGCCAAATATAAAGTTTTATTACAATTCCAAGATGGTTTGATGAAGGAAGTGCACTTTTTTTAAATATCATTTCTCTTGGAACGATTTGTTATTCTGTGATTAATAAAAGTTGTCATAAGCGAGTCCTCTAATTCTAAATGTTAAATCAAGAATCCCCCGTGTTTGATTGATTGATCATGGAAGATTTTAGTGTTTTAAATTTTCTCAAAAAAGTTAGTTTTCTTTGTCATAAAACTAGCAAAAATTGTAAAACATTTAGAATTACAGGACTCATAAGAGTTATACGAGACGAAAAAATTATATAATAGACAATAAATGAAAAATATTTGTAATTTAATAAGGGCGACAGTGTTGTTATGGAACATAGTGTTGTTCCTCGACAGTAGTGATTGCTATCGTTCGAATCTTTTTTCTAAATAATGGTGAAAATTTATTACGAAACTGTGTCTGGTTCGCCGACAGTGATAATGAAGACATTGAACCGTGCAAATTAACGTATCGTTTTAAAAATAGATTTATGTTATTTTGGTAAAGTTGTGGTACTCCGTGATTAACGACATTTATTATTCTTAATCATTCATTCTGATTTAGTTTAAGTTCTGTAAATGTTTATTGTTTTTATAAGCCTTTGATAAATTGTATGTAATTTTTGTTCACATTCAAAACTGTCATCTTTCCGCCTCGCTTTTCTAAAACCCACTTCTTCCCTTGCAGGCTCTTCTGGGGGTATCGCAAGACCTTTGCTTTTTTACCATTTTGCACACTTAATTTATGGCTTTATCTGACTAATACTACCACTTCATTAGAAGTCCAAGATCGGTGTTGCTTTGCCAATTTTCACAATAACCAACCCTGTATGTATAGTCTCGTAAGAATTGTATTAATCCACACACGGCAGTTATTAAATGAATACACAATAAATCTAACAGAAACGGTTCCCGTCATCAGATCTTCTCTTTACACGATACAGTTATTTAAATATAATTGTACACAATAAACACAGATATTTTCATTAAATAAGTTCAAACTTCATTAGTGTAGATTTTTTAATTTACTATATCAAAGGTGGAAAGGAAAAAATGACCAAGCGACATTTAGGCCGAAATTGAGTTATATATAACTCAACTATATACATAACTCAATTTCGGTCAAATTATCGCTAGGTCACTTTTTCTTTCCACCATCTATATATATATATATATATAACTCAATTTCGGCCAAATTGTCGTTTGGTCATTTTTTCCTTTCCACCGTCGATATGGATTCTGATTGACAGAGTTGTTCCATTACGTGCGAATCAATTTAATCTTCGAGTGGACGAGCTTTTTGTGCACGGGAGAGTGAGGTTGTCCGTTGTAGCTGTGATTATTTTATTTCAAAAAGTTATCCATTCTGGTGGTAGTGTAATCTCGGTGTTACGGTTAAATTTATGCATTCGGGAGAGCAAGGCGATGACATGCCGTGTACGGACAAACTCCTTTGAGGAATTTTAATTCCCCGTATGTGGTACGCAATATTGTTGAGACGTTAACCTGTACATACGCATCCATTTGCTCCACACTCGCAAGTTTATAATGCCTTTAAAGAGATGGCCGGTCCTCGAGGCCCGGAGTCACGGAAGTTGAAAATTTTGTTGGTATCTAACATGTGATAAGCCTTTGCGCATATCTACGGTGGATGTATTAAATTGTGTATTATATTTTGTGTTTTTATTTATTTCCGTTTGGTCATTTTAGGTGTGAAGTGGTCACAACTTTACACTGCACCTCGTTGCGTCTTCACGCTGAATGACGTTTATTTCTCTGTAGGTCTCATAAAATGTGAAGGAAGAATGAAAACAGGGTGCATGCCGTCTGTCGTCAGACGTGTGAAGTGTGAGATGTGAAGAAAAACCAACAGAGAGCTTAGTTTTCGCACCCAACATTTATTTTATCCCAATAACAATAATTGGTAATAATATTTAAAACCGCCTCCTTCTGTTTTTCTTTCTACTATGTATATTTGTTGTTTTAACGCTCGTCCAATGAGTTGGAGGCTTGACTCGATTGTTGCGATATTTAACAATACTCAAAACACAATGGGAGATTACAACCGGTAATATTTGTTATAAAAAATATTGACGCTAGAAATTCAACTGCTTAAGGGTGAAAAAAAAAAACACAGGGTGGACAAATTTTTTACAAATATTGAAATATCACCTTAATTTTTTTTGTATTTTAAATGGATTGTTTGTCTACATTGACTAATTCCTGTTCCTTTTAAAATGTGTGCTGTCTGCAGAAGCAAATGGGATGATATAAATGCATCACGCCTATGTACCGTCTTCAATATGTATATCATTGTCATTTCATTAATATTATATTATTACAAAATTATACACTCCTTTTAGGTGGAAGATCTCGAGTACAAAGAAGAAATAGTAAAAAAACTGAATTCAACCAAAAAATCCCATGTTTGTATTTTACAAATGAAGTTTGCCCTTACGGCAAATGAAATGTCTGCATCAATTAATATTATGAAATATAAAGACCACAAAAATGTACAAATGTGATTTCTAGAGATGTGATGTTTTAAGGTGACACTCAAAATGATTAGGAAAGAAAAAAATATACTCGTCCAGAATAACAGAAAGTTTTTATTTGCAACAAATCGCCGTTGCACTCTGATGCTGCAGCTACTGAGCCCACTAACGGAAAATCAATTCCATATTCATTTAGGTACTCCCAAAAGTCTGAGGTCAAAAGGGATGAACTACATTCTACATTGTCTCTAACACATTGCTAACTCTAGCACTTTGGACATGAATTGTTATCGCACGTATTCGTATGATTATTTTTGTACGCATTGAGCGCGCACACTGATTGTGTCATGCTTTGGTCATCGATCAGTTACTTTTCGCATTTCTCCAATAACGTTTGTGCCAAATGAATAAATAATCTGTATCTTCTGGAAAAATCTTTTCTGACTCATAAGCTGCTACGGAGTCGTCGGCATCGTAGAACCGAATGAAATATATACTAGAAAGGATGAATTTGGTGAATTCCATCATGTTATGACAGACTTAAGTAATGACAAATTTCATGATTATCTGCGTATGAACAAAGAAACATTTGAATATATTTTAAATGATGCGCGGACTGATCTGACCAAATTCAGTAATTTTCGCAAGAAGTGAATACATTTTTTTTTTTTATTTATCTGCGCTGATAGTCACGCAGGTGATAAGTTGAATCACTTTGGTCCCACAAACATTTGTGGCCACGTACCAAATTGACGAATTTTCGATATCCATCGTACGAAATTGCAAAAATTTCCGAACAAATCCGGATCGTATCTGTACGTACATACACGCACTACTAAATCTTGTGTGTGTGTGTTGTTCAATACTACTTCGAAGGTCTGGAATGTACTTGCATAGTCGTACATATACGTACTACTCAATTTCGTACGATAACGCATCCAGTGTGCGGCCGGCGTAACGTGTCACCTTACACTGTGTGAACTCTTAGTACTCTCGCTTACTTAAAACTCTCTTCGAGAGAGTTGTCGACATGTGTACTTGTCTTTACATTTTTTTTACTGCCGCTCGCAAAAAAAACCCACACAGCAACAGTCTCCTATTGTGTTTGATTCCGTTAAAAACAATTCTAGCATATTTGATGAATCGTGTTGTCTGTCTTTTTAATGTAATATTTTGTATATAGATGTAAGAAAAATAAAAAAAGTATTTGTAAATGGAATCATAGATATATTTTAATGTTATGATATTCATTTTTGTTGATTGAAGAAATAAAATTAACATTTAACATTCAAACTCGTCTATTATTACTAACCACACCCGAGATCCTGCAGTTTAGAAGTCGCCGCTTATCCGCCTGATTCGAAATACTCTTCAGCCCGCTATCATGTGTCGCATCAAAACATTTCCACCGCCTCGCATCCTGCAAACCTTTTTATATCATGCTCGAGTCCTTATGACAAACAGTTTTCTTACACAGGCTTTCTCGCCATAGGAATCCTTCTCGCCACTCTTCTACATGGGTTATCGTTCTCTCTAATATTGTGATATTTGCTGCCGTTATTGGTGACTATCGTGTAACAAAATCTGCACTTTTTATATTGTACTGCCGCGTTCACTGTCTGCATCAAATTTAAATCAGTTGTAATTCTTTTTGTTTTCGAAAAATGTTATATATCATATATCTATACATGTAAAACTCAATGTCTATCTGTCTGTTCTCTATACAAATCTATACCGTTTATCTGATTCGATTCAAACTTTGCATACTTATGCTTTAGGACCCGGCGGGTAACATAGGTGACATTTCCCCCTATTCTTTTAACTCTTCTCCCCTGATATATTTTCGATGCAAATCTATACCTTCGAATCAAACCTTTGTTCTCCTCCCAACAATTTAATTTCAACTTAATTCTTAACCCGTGCAACGTCGGGTATGAACAGCTAGTATCATATATATTATACCTTCATTAAGTTCAATATATATTTAACAACTAGTTAAATGCCAAAAAATAAATCTTCATTCTCCTTTATTGCTGTACAAAGTAGTCAGTATTGTACTTCTACACAGAACAAACATCAGTTATCCTCAAATTAAACATTGAAATGTGGTGGTTTTTTAATTTAATTTTAAGAAAAAACTTTTATTTATAAAGATATGACGTGTATTACAGGTTGTAGTGCAGTACAGTTGGTCAGGACACAGCATCCTTTACTCCGAAGGTCTGGTGGAGATATGTCGATGACGTGTTTGCAATCTGACCGCATGGGGAAGACAAACTAGGTGATCTTTTGGAGCACCTTAATTCGCTACATAAGAACCTGAACCATGGAGGTAGAGAAAGACAATGTGCTGCCTTTTCTTGATGTCGAATTAAAAAAGAAAGCCGATGGGAGTTTCGGATGAGTTTATAGGAAGCCTACGCAATACTTTTTTATCTACATGCGAATTTCCACCATCATCCTACTCAAAAAAGAGGTCTCATCAACACTTTGGCCATGAGGGCCAAAAGGATATGCCAAGACGAATATCCACAGGAAGAAATGATAACACTCAGCGACGCACTGGAAGGCAATGGTTACCAGAAGCGACAGATACAACGCGTCATAAGAACGAGGTCTGTTCGCCCTGAAAAACATACAGAACCTGAGTGCAAAGGCATTGCCTTTCTTCCTTTTGTCCAAAGCGTTACAGACAGAATTGCCAGAGCTCTCAAGAAAAGAGACATTAAGACAGTTTTTGGTACCAACTCAAAAATTAAGGATTTGTTGAGATCAGTGAAGGATCGAGATCGCTTAGAAACAGGTGGTGTGTATAGACTCGATTTTCAAGACTGCGATAAAGTATATGTGGGACAAAAGAGTCACCATACGCGTCTTATCAAGGAAACACTAGAAATCTACAAGCACCCGATAAATATTAATAGAGATGATGGTCTCAAATTAAAAACATCTCGGTATCTGGCGCTTCAAAGTCATTCTCGTCGCAGACTCCGCAGAGATAGAGAATCATACACACAACACAATACAACACATCATGACTTCGGCACGGTATTGCCAGCCGATACTTAACCACAACAACACATCAGCCCTGATGATGGACCCTGCAATGGGATCCGAAATGTTGTAACAACACGGCATAATACCCCATTTTATCAGGTGTTTGTAGATTTCTACAAGCAAACCCCAGTAAACACAAACTTGAAGATTCTGAGTGGCCGTGAAAACCTAAGAACATTCTTAGTACTATCCGAGGCGTAGAAAACGTTCAACGAACTTAGATGTTTTCTACAAAATTATCATCTTGTAGTACAGTAGCCAGCAAACATCTTGAAATTCTGCGGCGTAGTGGGGGGACGTTTGCGCATCTACCTTTCCACCAACGAGACCCAAATTTTGTCTTCTGCGCATTCCCCCACTTAGCCAAAGAATTTCATGAAGTTTGCCGGCAACTGTAACAGTAGAATTAAAAAGGAGCCATGGTGGCCGTGAGTGGCTTAGAAAAATACTGAATTTACAAAAAACTATAGCACTTAGACCTTGGACGATTTCAGCACATAAAGATATCGTAGTGAACTGTCCAAAACTGTATATAACTCATTTTTAGCATTTTGGTCGATTTATGCATAACTACGTCCATTTGAGATAATCTTAATTTTGTGACTCTCGCACAGTCTCGTACCGAACCATCAACATTATATTATTTGAAATAAAACTTTTTATTGTAGATTTCTCTACGACCTTGGATCTGCATGGGGTATTAATTACTTAGCCCTGAAGATAAAATGATACAAATTTTTATAATTTCAATTAAATTTATTTTAATATCAAATTTGGCTTAACATTTTTGTGACTGTCATTTTTACATGTGTCATTAATTTATTCATTCAACACCCCCGTGTTTCTTCGACAGAAGCTTTTTCTCAATAATAATACAAATGAAATACACATTATTATTCAATTGGAAAACTCTTGCCTTGAATACACATTCTCAATTATTCAAAAACAGAACAAAACAATAATAATAATAAAAAAAAACACAATAATTTTTACAGGCAGCTACAAAAAGTGACTATATAAAACTACAGATAATAATATATTATTTTCATTTTGAATTTTTGGTTTAAATGTGATGTCGAAGGACAAATAAATATAAAAAAAAAAACAATTTAAATATCGTCTAATTTTCGAGACAATATTAACAATATAAGCACCAAAAAAGAAATTTTCTAAAAATAAAAATACACATTCTTCACATATAATTCACACATTAATTCGGGCATCCAATATTTATTAATCTAATCAAAATCATTGATGGAAATATTTTACTTATGTTGAAAATGAAGAATTTAAATAATTATATGAACTATGGAAATAGTAAATTATGATTTGAGAATAATTAATGTTAATTTTAAATTGTACCAAAGATTCCAAGTGTTCATGTCATCCCAACACATAAATTAGGCCCGGCAATAATAATTGTATGACTATGTTTGAGACTGAATATTCTGTTTCTGTTATTTGCGGCCCCGAAGGGCCAAATGTTTTAAAAACACAAGAGGACAGAGTATGATACCCACAGAGCAAATCAATAAAACATAATAATTACTATCTAAGTACCTTACAAGTAGTCAAGTCAGGCTTAAATGATACATTTCAGCTCGAGTCCCCCGATATTCAAGTCAAGTATTCAAGTTCTTACACTATTTTACATTACATATTTTAACACTCACATCTTTTATGAAAAACTATGGCCCGACACTTTTCTATTAACTTAAACATCACTATCTTATACGACATCCGTTCCCCGAGTCCGCTTACGATTCGAGCGACCGGGCCACAATTACGGCGCAGTCTTCGACTATTTGGCTGACAGCAACACTAAAATATTTGTTTTAATTTACTATGAGGTCATTACAACTGGCAATGTCAGAAAATTGTGTCTAAAAATACACAATAATTTATTCATAACGATAATGATCATTAAATTCAGACGCACTGAAAAATATTTACACATCTTATTTTAAAAAAAAATGTAACATTGGACGCAATTTATTCTAGGAATCCTTTTTTGCAAGTAGAACATGTCCCACAATTCAAATTACACATTTCTTAGTTGAAATTTGACATGCGGAACAACAATTCTGCACTTTATTTTTTACTATTATGAGTACAAAAAATATTACCGATTACGCTATAACTTGTTACTGAGGTGGCAGCCCTCCGGCTGAATTAAAGTGGTTAATGGCAATGTTGTACGTAAGTGTTGTTCCGTCCAGCAGTTGAGCCTTGTCAAAACACGCACCCTTTCAACGGTCCAATATTGCCAAATTTAATCTTATACGTATACAAATATTTCAGGTAGATATCTAACTTTTACTTTATTTTACAATCACTACAAAACGTGAATCGTCCATCTATATTGCGCGTTTGAATTTCTATGGACGCTATAGAACGAAATTAAGCCTTTTGTTTCTAGGTATTTACAATGAATCGTACAATACTTTCTCTGAAAGAGAACTACGTATTCTAATATCCTTTATCAATATTAAATCAGGATCTTAAAATATAAAATGTAATAATAAATAATTACTTAAAAACTGAAATTTATGCTTTAAAAATAATTATTGTAAAATTTAAGTTCTTTGATGAATTTAAAATATATTAGATATATCGACCTCCCCTGTGTAAAGTATTGTAACCGTCAAATAGATCTTTTTACATATTTATTTAATTTTACTTATATATTTTATACTTGCATATTTTAAGTGACAGTAATTTTCACTTGAAACACTAGAACAACAAATAACCTATTTGTTAAAATCAATACTTTACTACGCAGGAGAGAGACGAATACCTTCAATGTGCATTGCGAAAAAAAAATTGATACATTTAAAATTAGTCTATGATTTGAATTTGGAAAATGTGTTTTAAAAAACAAAAGATAGATACATATATATTTTTTAAATTGGTTGAAATTATCACAATATATCACACAAAATGCTGAAGTAGTTATTAACTCTATTCGAACAGTCATAATAAATATATACATACAAGACCTTCATTGCAGTTCTATACACAAAACAAAAATTAAGATGAAAATAATAAGGACCGGGCAAGATCAATTACAACGCAACAAGTTATGCTTCTTCCGTAGAATATTAAATTCAAATCAAGTTCACAAGTCAAAACAGAAATTTCAATAGGTGCGACGTCATCCCGATCGCTAAGGTCCCGCCATCGCGAAACACGTGCCGCGATCATGATTTGTATGTGCGAATCACATCGCGAATTGGCGCACGACACATTGGGCACTGTCCACCACCTTTCCCCCTCCATTGCTGCACTGCGCAACGGTAGCACATACACATGTGTCCGCACGTGTATAATACGCTGTCTATTTGACGTTCGTAACAAATCGTGCACTCCCCCATTGCGTTGATAGCGACCGGGTTCATCAAGCTAGACACGCTGGGTTGTGACGCGTTGACGATGACACCAGTCGAAATTTGATTCGCAGATGTTTGAATCACTTGATTTGCGTGATTCGATTGGTTCATCAGTTGATTTGCTGCGTGGTTGGATTGATTCGCCTGGTTGATCAAATTACTAGAGTAGATGGGCATCTGATTGGACGATGCCAAGATGGGTTGGTTGGGCGCACCGTGGGTGGCGTGCAGCGCGTGATTCTGCACGGGCACTAGCTGGATCGCCCCCGCGGACGCGGCGCGAGGTATTGCTTGATGAAGAACTCCATTAGAAGAGACCTGATGGTTTCGCTGGTTTACGAGCGACGGAGGTGGAGATAGCGGAGCGTTGGTGGGCAATGACGCAGTGGATGCAGCAGAACTCACGACAGACTGCAATAAGAATAATTATTTTAGAAGGTTTCTATCAAAAAAATATACAGCCATACATATTTTTTACTGAGAATCGTAATGTTTATACTTATACATTTTTATGAGTATATTATGGATTAATTTCAAAACTTTTGTCTCAATTATTATTTAAATTTTATTCAAATATATTTTTGGATAAGATTATGTTGTAAAAAAATATCAGGCAGAGACCAATTTGAGTGGAATTCAACTCACCTGAGCTATAGCCGGTAGACCAGGAACTCCGTGGGGAGGAGGAAGAGCCACCACTAAGACAGTCGGCGGGGGCCTGCTCAGCACCTGTACCCTCCGGGTGCCCCCAAACAGGTCCAGGAATGCCCACAGCCTCAGTGAGTGGTCGACGTACATCACCGTGGCTGCCGGACCTCCGTTCACCGAAACCTTCACCTCTCCGGATGCGGTAACACTCAAAACTAGATCTTCTCCAGCGCGCAACGATCCAGCAACATCCTTACTGACAACCCAGTATTCTGGACGGTCTAGCAACATATCGGAATCGTCTGGCAAGTCTCTTTGTGACAGTTTCGAAGGATCGCACGACGTTAATCCCAATGCTAGAGCACCTACGTACGACCGTTCAGTTTCCAGCACACGAATCAGTAGTCGTTCTCCCGGTGCTAGCGGTCGGGCTGTAAACACGTAACCTTGACAAAACTCCGTGGCCACTCTGGTCGCTATTCCGGGCTCGGGTCCGAGACGTATGTGACGCCCACAAGTGCGGTGAAAGGCCGCAGCCCTCCAGCCCTCGGAGTTGATGCTCGTAGCCCGAAGCGCGGGAATCAAATTATCGACGGATTCCTCGTCGATAGCTGCTGAGGCGTCGGTAATGGGCTCTGTCTCCTCGCGACGCATATTGTTGAGGTGTGTCCGCGAGTCTACAAATTGTACCCCCGTACAGTTGCCGTATATGTCTAGCAAGGCCCACAGCGGTCCTCGGGTGTCCACCTGCCGATGAAAAGAACAATTAGCATCTCAAATACACTTCTTTCAAAGAGATTGCGGACGTAATGAATAAAAACATTTGTTTACGTATTTTATATAATGAAAAAAGACTAAAACAATATATATATATTTTCTACGATATGACATCAGCCCCAAATTATGAATCGAGAGAACAAAACAGATAATGAACTAGACTTACGCCGCAGAAAAACACGCCTTTGTCGTCGCCGTCCACGCTGAAGTGCACGTCCCCGGACTGCGTGACGTGATACGTGAGGATGGCTCCCCGCTCGCACAGCCGCTCGGCCAGCGCTTTGGCCCAGTGGCCGGGCTTGTTGGTGAGGTCCGGGCAGGCGTACTTGGGCAACGAGCCGGCCAGCGTGGCCGGGTCCTGCGACGTGAAACCGAAACGCAGCACCCCGCTCCAGTTGGTGGACATCTCCGAGAAGCGGATGCACACCTGAAGAACAAAATGTTTGTTGAATTATCTGTGGACTGGCTCTAATATATGCACATTCATCGTGTTCATATGAAACAAATCAAACTTATTTCGTATTCGAAATTTGAACTTAGCTTGTTGTTATACAGCGTGTATCAAAAAAACAACTCTTCGTCAGGACCAACATTACACTACTATGTTCACAACACTATACACCACAACCAAAGTATTGTTAAACTTTCACCAATATTTATCACACGCGTGTTAATCTTGTCAGAGACAAGCATGCACTAACTAACCTACAGGACAATCAGGAATCTAACGGGAAGAGTGAGAGAGGGCGGGGTCTAAAGTGGGTGTCATCAAATCTTTTGTGAAAGCTAAATTAAACAAAGGGCTGTATGGAATATTGATTTGGTTATTAATTAAAGGTACTTTATTATTCACTGCTTCCCTAATGTAAAGAATTTCTAAATTATTTAATTTAACTCTACAACAATCCAGTAACGACTGCAGATAAAAAAAAAACAACCTGTAGCATTTTTTAAAAATACAACTAGCGCCATCTATTAATGACTGCATAAGGTTTTTTTGATATACATATATCAATAAAAATCAAGCCATAAATATCGTGATATGCAGGGTTATTTGAAAAACATTAACAACCTCGCAGGACTTTATTCCTGCCTTGATTTACGAGTCGAAAATATTCAAGCTATTATGACCTAAAATCAATAGTTATGGAGATATGTGACATAAAAGTTTGCATTTTTTTTCAATATTTCTGACTTATTTTTTGTAAAACGTCGGACTATCATTACAGTAACTTTATCGAATATGTAAAATTCATTCCCTTTATACAATTCAAATAAAAAATAAAAACCTTCGAATTCCAATTGGAAAATTATCAAGGTTTTTATCATTTTATTTCACTTTTATTGAAACGAATGAATTTTTCGTAATCGATATAAGTTACTGTTATGATAGTCAAACATTTTACTAACATTTAAATCAATTAAATTATCTAATACTATTTTATTGAAAAAAAAATGCAAATTTTGGTGTCGCACATCTCTATAACTATAGATATTAGGTTATGATAGCTTTAACATTTTCGACTCGTAATCACGGCGGGAATATGGTCCCGCGAGGTTATTAATGTTTTCCAAACAACCTCGCACATGACGATATTTGTGGCTTGATTTTTATTTTTGATTTACATCCAAAAAGCTTTCCGCGGTCGCCAACAGACGGCGCCGGTTGTATTTGGCGTGTAAAGGTAAAGAAGAGCGCTCACCTTCTCGTTGACGGCCACGGGTCGCGCGCTGAAGGCCACGCCCTTGCAGAAGGACTCGACGCGGCGCGCCGTGGTGGTGTCCCGGGACAGGCGCACGTTGTCCCCGTGCGCCGCGTGGAAGGTCAGCGGCGGCGCGTGCCCGCCGTGCCCGCCGTGCTGCCCGTGCTGGGCCGGCGCGCCCGCCAGCCCGCCCACGCACGCCGCTCGGCCTGCAACACCAAACGGACAACCTATTACACAACATACAATGTGACCGGTGTCGTAGCCTTTAACAGAAATTTGGTCGGGCAGCACTACGTGATGGCGGCCGTTCCATCTGTCAAACTGTCAGACGGTAATATCGGTCCATTATTCGCTTTTTCAGCAATTGGTTGGCAATTGTTCTTGCACCATCCCGGACTGTTTCGGACATAATAATTCAGTGTATATTGGTAATCGAGATGTCGCAGCTCCCGAGCAAATACGAGATTGAACTGAATGACAGGGCGAGGGGGTGCGGGCGGGGCGGGTTTTAGTTCCAAAGTCGCCGCGCGCCAAGTTATTGTGGTCGAGCAAAATAAAGTGTCCTAATTACATAAATGAAGACCCCATGGCACAGTATAGTAAAGCATACAGTATTATATCTTCATACAGATGCCGGCAAACATGTTGAACATTTTTCGGCGAAGTGGGGGAGAGTTTGCGCATGTACCTTTCCACCAACGAGACCCAAAATTTGTCTTCTGCGCATTCCCCCACCACGCCGAAAAATGTCCAAGAAGTTTGCCGGCAACTGTACAAACAGCCGAAACGACACCCTTCGAAATCTCGGTATACTTCGAACTGCTCAGTCGCCGCAGGGCTGCAGTAACGTGCGGACGCAAGCAGTGTGAGACGTTCCCACGCATACATTTAGGTCAATTTATGGCACCCCAAACCATAAAGAGTCAGTCAATGAGCAGCCCTGGTGCGTGTTTAACCAAGTTTAAGTACCAAGCGGCCGTAGGTATTTATTTCAAGGACACTGCCGAGATAACATACTGTATGTATTTATTATACTGTGCCCATGGCAAGAAGTTGTTAACTAACATTCAAGTCATTTTCAGATAATTAGACATTTGCATTTCGCCTTTGAAAAATGTGTTTTATTGCTGATTCAAGATTAATTTTTATTGATTTATGTCACTAAAATATCAAAAAAGTATTTACAATGTAAAAAAAAACGCATTTATGCACAAAAAATAAAAATATACTTATTTTCCCTAAAAAAATGTAGTTAACAACCATTTTTAAATCTCGGAACTCATTTTTAATAGAATGACACCTTTTTAAAATTGGTAAGACACGAACATCAAACAACTCTTCAAATGCTATCCGTTTATACCATCCATTATCCAAAATTACAAAATACCTGGCATGTTATTTAATAATACAAAACATGGTATGTATCATTTAAAATTATCGAAAAATAATATATAAGTACATATTATAATAATCTTCAAATAAAAACAAATATATGACAGTACTGCCAGAGTAAAAATTATATTAACCATAAATATTCCAATCAAATTAAAAGGCATGTTAATTTCAGAATGATGGCATGAACATATTATTATTGAAGATAACATGTTCTTCCCATTAGTAACTGATTTGATTTTTCTGAAAAAGTGTAGTTAACATGTTCATCCCTATGATTTGAACATGTTCTAATTGTTTTTAACTTATTTCCAATGGAAAGAGCGTACAATATTTAGTTTAGACGGCTTATTAACTCATTTTTCCAAGGAATGGTTGGTATTAATTATATGGCTGGCGAATTCTGAGAATTTGTTTTTCCTTAAACAACGGCGATGTTCCTTTGTTCTTATATCAAGGTTTCTTGTGGTTTGGCCAATGTATTTACTATCACAATATCCACAAGTTATTTCGTATATCACGAATTAGGCCAATGTATTTACTATCACAATATCCACAAGTTATTTCGTATATCACGAATTAGGCCAATGTATTTACTATCACAATATCCACAAGTTATTTCGTATATCACGAATTAGGCCAATGTATTTATTATCACAATATCCACAAGTTATTTCGTATATCACAAATTAGGCCAATGTATTTACTATCACAATATCCACAAGTTATTTCGTATATCACGAATTAGGCCAATGTATTTACTATCACAATATCCACAAGTTATTTCGTATATCACGAATTAGTGAAGGATTTTACCGATGTTGTTATTAGTGTAAAACGCGGGTTTTATTACATGGTTTAAAATAAACCTAAATTTTAAGTAGCTGCGTATATCGGCGGTTCCTAAGTGAATTTGCAAAAAATCGAAAATATCAAATTTACTCAGTATTTTAGGATAACGTTTAAAAAGGTATAATTAGATTTTTTTAAACGATGTCCGAAAATATAAAGTAAATTAAATAGGAGTTCAGATTCGACTGTGTACATGTGTAAGGACCGTCGATATATTATCAAACCTGGAAAGCTCGTTTATAAATTGACAGGCAAATAGTATAAAAAACGTAAAATTGGAAGAAACTACACACAAGTACACTAATGAAAAATACAAACATATTTTTAAACACACAAATGTATTCGGATCATTATTATCATGATACAACAGGTGAAAACGACATCTGCACGATACCCTCGCCCCGAGCAGGCAGCAGGCAGGTGGGGCCGTCATTACACGATTTAGGGGAGGTTATCTGGACCGGGGTTGGAAACTCTGAAAAACATATTCCTTATTATTATTGGCTCCCAGCGAAACGCCACCATTAAAGACGACTAACAGAGTGGACTTTTAAACAAAACTGAATTTGCATTCACCCGGTCTATTGACGTTAAGAAAAGTAACCGGTAAAAACCAAGTTTTTGTTATACTCCCTTTCTTTGTAAAATATAACAACAATTAAAGACGAATTAAAACATATAACATAGCACTAAACTTACAGTAATTTAATATATTTCTAAAATGTCAGATGTTTTGAGCTTTGATAAGACGACACTTCATGCTTTGAAGATTAAATTCTAAAAACATTTGTCAGTCAATTTAGATTTTCGACATTCGTAATGAAGTACCTATTACGCATACCGACGGAGTAATTCAAATTTATAAAATATTCCGCGACGTTATCGGGCCGCCGTAATCAAACTTTTCTAATAATTCCAATTTGAAAAAACCAATAAAATTTCTAAAAATCCGAAATTATACTATAATTATTAATTTTTTTTAACGAAAATTTGGTAGATCTTCTTGATCGTCGCCACGAGTGTACTTGCAAAGTTTCAGCTCGATTGGATCACGGGAAAAGGGTTAAAAATCGATGCAAAGTTTTTCCGACGGCAAGCCGGCAAGCAAGCAAGCAGACGCTACGAGTTAATATAAAGGGAGTAAAAAAAGAGCTAATCATTCGGTACAATTTTTATATCGCCGTTTTGCGATACTGTAACGGAGCACGGCGTTGTCCGTGATTTCGGCACCCATGTTAGAATCAGGGTTCGAAAAAATCCGATTTTTATATTAAAAATAAAAAATAACGATTTTTTGATTTTTATCGGATATATATCAAAAATTGGATATATATCCAAACTTTTTTTCTTCTTTTTTGCACACGTCGATTGCTACACACTCGAAATAATTTTGTACACGAATTATTATTTGTTAAATAAATTAATTGCATATTGAAAAAAGCTAATACATAAAATTATTATATATAAGTTATAACAGTTGCTCTTTCTAATGTAGTGTTATGAGTGTTTGTTTCTTTGTGTGAAATAAAAAACGGATTATATGGAACAAATTAAACCGAAAAATAACCGTAGAATTTTTTAAAATACAACTAGCGCCATCAAGTAATAAAAGCAGATATCAAAAAAATTACTTGTAGCACTTTTTAAAACATATCTAGCGCCATCTAGTAACTACCGCAGATATTAAAAAAAAACAATCCGTAGCATTTTTTTTAAATACAACTAGCGCCATCTATTACCGAACGCAGAAGGTTTTTAAAAAAAAAATCAAGCCATAAATATCGTGATTATATCCGCTGATATATTCCTCGAACCCTGGTTAGAATGTTAAGGGCCGGTTGTTTCAAGTTCGATCAAAGTAAGCGGTCGATAAAAGCATAGATTTTTACGAAAACGGATCGTCTGATTGGTGGAGAACGTAAAAATCTATGCTTTAAAAGAACGCTTACTTTAATCCAACTTGAAACAACCGGCCCTAAGAAGGCTTGTTGAATCCAATCGATAGCGTACACTTACACAAATTTTAGCGCGGTTTCTTTATTACGCAAACAATTTGTGTAATTTCAGTCAAAATCGTAATTGATTTTTTTTTAATTTTAATTCAATTCAAATCACAATCTTGCTATTTTATTGTGTCCTGCAGCAGGCAGGCTGGCAAATCTTTCAATATTTTTAATCCCTTTATATTAACTCGTGGCGTCTGCTTGCTTGCCGGACTTTGCAAGCAGACTCGTGGCGACGATCAAGAAGATCTATCAAATTTTCGTTAAAAAAAAAAAATTATAGTAAAATTTTAGATTTTTCAAATTTTTAACAGTTTTTTCACATTGGAATCATTACAAAAGTTTTATTACTAGCAACGGCGGCCCGATAACGTCGCGGAATATTTTCTAAATTTGAATTACTCCGTCGGTGTACATAATAGGTACCTACTTCACTACGAATTTCGAAAATCTAAATTGACTGACAAATGTTTTTAGAATTTAATCTTCAAAGCATGAAGTGTCGTCTTATCAAAGCTCAAAACATCTGACATTTTAGAAATATATTAAATTACTGTAAATTTAGTGTTATGTTATATGTTTTAATACGTCTTTAATTGTTGTTATATTTTACAAAGAAAGGGAGTATAAGAAAAACTTGGTGTTTATGGGTTACTTTTTTTTAAATATTCAAACAATGGTGCGCGAGAGAGCATTCTCGACTACCGATGTTTATTCTGGACTTGTACTAATGAGGAACTAGTGATGGGTCCGCTATGTACTAACTACTACAATGTAGTACTACATTACATCGAAGTGTACACTTCACACCTTTTGAAGTGTAGTGCACACCAAACTACACACGATTTGAAGTTAATTTAAAGTACATACCTATTTCAAAAAGCATTTCATTTTAAAGTACACACTTCGAAGTTATTGAAAGTACATACTTCAAATTTTAAATTGAAGTCGATGTAGATAAATGAATAAATCTCTGGAAATTGAGAAACCCCCCTCCCCCCATGGTTTTGAAAATTTTCTAGTAGCACACTTTTTAAGAAGCACTTCTTGTAGACCATTACAATTTTGTAGTACTGCAATAGTTCATTTCATTGGTATTACAATTTCGTAGAACTACAATTGGTTCATTTCGTGTAGTTTATACTACAAATCTAGTGTACATTTTGTAGTCTTCAAACTGGTAAACGTGTGTGTGTTGTAGTCTCCATTTTGAAATATAGTTTTTCCCTTCGCTATTAGGAACCGCCTATAACGTCCTGCCACCATACAAAACTAGAAATAAACAGCGCAGTTACTTTTTTAGATTTATTCTACATATCGCTTCCCGATGCATGGCGAAATATCATCAAACCAACGCCACACTATCTAACACTCTCTTTCGGGCGGAACAACATGCCCCGATTTAAAAATATCCCCGGCGTCGGCCAGGTGCAAAGCGGATGTTCCCGCTGTACTCGGGTTCCCGTCCTGTCTCCCCCCGTCTTAAAATATCCGCGGGGTACTTATTTATAAGCCGCACACATGCGCGCGCAAGGGGGCATTGTTGGACACGCACACACGTCCCCGCGACTCGGAAATGGCGCCAGATGTTCGATTGTTAATACATTATTATTATTATTGTACGGCGATAGGGCGGTGGTGGCAGGCAGCGGCGCAATCTCCCCTATTTCGGGCGTCTCCGGGGAGCGCGCCCCGCACCTAAAGATATACAGGGGTAGAAGAGTAGATGCGCAACAAAAATCCTATGTGACATTTAACATTAAAATTTATAAAACTGGGAAGACTTCGGTGGCTCGGTCATGTGGAGAGAATGTCCGAGCATCAAGCACCAAAGTTCCTGCTGAACTCAAGGCCAATAGGGCCAAGGAGCTTAGGAAGGCCGAAACTAAGATGGAGTGACAACGTCCTCAAAGATATCTCTGCCTTAGAGCTTCGAAACTGGAGAGAGCTGGCACTAGACCGAGATGAGTGGAGGAAAATTATTGAGGGGGCCAAGACCCACCAAGGGTGCCAAGAATGATGATGATGATGACATTTAATGTGATGACGTATGGAGTGGAAACTACAAAGAAAAGTGTAGAAAAGCTCAATTGCACGCAACGATCTATGGAGAGATCCATGCTTGGAGTAAGCCTAAGAGATTATGAGATTAGGCGCAGAACTAGAGTAGTGGATATCATATGGGCAGGACATGTTGCAAGGCAGGATGCTGCCAGAGTTCTGAAATGGTGACCTTGGGAGAATAAAAGAGGCATCGGAAGACCTCAAGAGAGATGGGCCGACGGTATAGCCGCTATGGGGGGGAAAGAAATGGCTACAATTAGCAAATAACAAGGAAGGATGGAAGGGTATGGAAGAGGCCTATATCCAGCAGTGGAGAGACGAAGGCTGATGAAGAAGAAGACATTTAATATACTAATTGTTCAAAGAATATTTTTTCTTCTAAATGAAGACTTGAACTTTGTGGTGACATTATTATTAAATTAAAACACAAATCACTTTATTTTCGCCGCTTTATTAGATTATACAATCAACATGTTTCGAGAACAATGCTCCCTTCTTCAGGGTTGTTTGTGTACTAAAATTGAAAAGAGTTATGGAAAGAGGGGTCAGAGGTTTTAATTATTATGGAATGTCATCTCAAGGGGATGAAATCTTTTAATATCAATACAGGTTTAAAAATTTTACATACAGTTATAAGATCCCACAAATTAATAACCTAGAAAGACTTGAAATTAGGAAAAATGTTAATATTAATTCAAATATAATAAATAACCAGACTAAATATGTGCACAACCCACTACTGAATATTTTTCCACTTAAGATTCCATCCCCTTTAGATTACATTCCATAATAATCAACACCTCCGACCCCCTCACCCATCGCTTCGCGGTAACACACTTGCACGGTTTAACTTTTTAAATTTCAGTACACAAACAATCCTGAACATTGTTCTCGTAACATGTAGATTGTATAATCGAATAAAGTGGTGAAAACAAAGTGATTTGTGTTTTATTTTAATTGAATATACCCTTGTGAGGCATGCGCGCACCGTACTGCATAATTTTATTCTTCGTGCGCCCTATCCATTGGCTATAAGAACTTTATTCACCGCGGCCCGGAATAGCTCCACAGGCCAGGATGTTCTCCTTCTTCCAGGGCCCCGACTTCCGGAAGACTTTACCCGCATCATGATCTGCAGATCTCGTACTTCGCTGGGTATCTCATCACACGTCCGAGATATTTAAGTTTTCAGTTTTTTATTGTTTCTATAACTTATTTCTCTCTATTCATCCGAATCACAAGATCTCCATTCGTAACATTTTGTCCATCCGGCTTGTTTGTAGCCTTTCCAAGTCCAAAATAAGTTTCTTAGATTTATCAATTATAAACTTAACATACCTTCAAGTAACATTGGTTACAACATTCTTAGATCTTTTAGCTGTCTCGATAAACTAGAGGCTAGAAGAATAGTGACGGAATTTCTCTTTTTACACAAACTAATAAATGGCGCTATCGACTGTCCTCAACTACTAGAACGTATCTGCTCGCGTCTTCCGTCTCGCATAACTAGAAGTCGTGCCGGTTTTGCCGTGCAAAGGCTTCCTAGACTAGCAAACAGATACGAGCAACTGGACGTCTTTGCCAATAATAACTGTATATTATTCAAACATATTTTAAAAGGTGTACTGAAAGATTACTAGCATATGTCGAAATGGATTTAAATAATTGATTTGTATGTATAATTTTTATTATATTATGACTTTCAAAGCTTGTACATTATTACTTTTTTTTTGTTTTTGAATTTCTATTATATTATGTTTTTCTTACGCTTCTGCTTTTTGTATACATACTTGCTTTTTACTTTATATTATATTTATCTTTATATATTTGTATCTGTATTTTAAATATTTTCTTTTCACTTTATGTCATTATTATGTTTACATGTTATTATTATTATTTTTTTTTTAAACTATATGTTCTGTTAATGTACACCTTACCTATCTGTTGTAAAAGCCCTATAGGGCGTTGATTAATAAATAATAAATTGTTCGGTAGGCGTCCACGCTTTCATTCCATAAACACGGAGAAGACGCAGCGCCTGACCGGTCGCTCGCGATGCGCGGCTGAGGTCAAATGAAATGCTCGCATTGGTTGGATTTATCTCGGGGGTGCGTCGTCTCCCGAGAGGCGCGCGTGGCGCACCAGGGCGCAGAAAGCGGCACCAGCTGCGGCCAGGCCCGGCGGAGCGTGGAGCCCGGAGCCGCTTGGCCGGCCGAGCGGGCCGCCCGGATCTAGGGTCCGCCACCCTGCGCCGCACGCCGATTCGCGACGAGGCGTTCAAATGTTGGACCAAACTAAAAAAGTACATCTTCAAACCGACTCAACCGATATTATTGTTGTTTTATTTAATTAAGGTACTGATACACACGCTTCGAGATGTGGACCTACAGACGTGCCCTAGGAATTTCCTGGAGAGACTACATTACGAACGAAGAGGTTATCGGCAGGATCGATGAAATCGGGCACACGATGAATACCATCTCGAAAAGGCGTGCAAAATGGATGGGGCATATCTTACGCCGTGAAAATCTGCTCAAAACTATACTGGAGGGAATGGTAGATGGAAAGATTGCCAGAGGGCGCCATCGCGGTGAATATCTCGAGCGAGTGTGCCGAGATATGAATTGTGCCTCCTGCACAGAGCTGAAGAGGATCGCCGGAGACCGAGAATAATGGAGAAGGAGATGTGATTTGTTGCGAACCAATCCCACGGATCGAAACCCAAAAGAAGACACATGCTCATTAGTGGCACGTGAGCATGTGCAGTATTGACCTTCTTTAGCCCTTGCTTATTAGTGGTACGTGTGTACGCACATTGCTAGTAATGAGCATACTCATTAGTGGCATGCTCAAAAATCAACCACCGGTTTATTAATGAGCATGCATTCACCATGAGAAGGGGTATCTTTTGAGCATGTGTGAACAGGTCTTGCTTATTATGAGCGTGCTTATGTCGTTCGCGGCTAGTATCTATTATCAATGCGATCTTCTCAGTCCGCGACAGATGAAACAATTATGACGCGTTGGGGAGATGATTAAACATTACTTTTCGTGACTTATTATTATAATCACGAATGTCTGTGGAATACTCGGTCACCGCTATGAAAAATAATATAGCGAGAAATAATGTTTAGAAACTTTATTAAAAGACACTAATGATTCAAATTATACAATAGAAATTATAAAAACTAAAATCAAAAATATTTTGATTTATTGGTTCACTTGAATTTTCCATATCAGTTTGCAGTTTCCATTTTGAACAAGAGCGTCTCTGTTCTACGACAAGAGCATGCCAGTAATAAGCACGTGTGTTTGATTAAACCCAGGAACAAGACATGAACGATTCAAATCTTACAATAAAAATTATAAAAACTAAAATCAAAAATATTTTGATTTATTGGTTCATTTGAATTTTCTATTTCAGTTTGGAAAGTTTCAATTTTGAACTAGAATTCCTCTCTATTCTATGACAAGAGCATGCCACTAATAAGCACGTGTGTTTGATTGTTAACTTAGAGCATGCCACTAATAAGCATGTGTGTTTGATTGTTAACTTTGACCATGCTTATTTATGAGCATGCTTAAAATAAGCATGCTAATAATGAGCAAGTGTGTAAAGTTGTTAGGGGATGCTAGTTTTGATCATGCCAGTGAGCATGCCAGTAATAAGCACGTATATCTGTACCTTCAAGGATCTTAAAAGTTTCAATCATTAAAATGTTAGAGCAGCGTATACTGCATAAACCAATTATAAAGATTCACAGATGTTTAAGGCGCAGTAAATTAAGTACTGTGTTGGATAAGTACTGTTTTCATTGAATTAATATTTATTGATTTATTTATTCTTCTATAATTTATTATATTGCCTTTTGAACCGCCTATTATATAAAATTACTATTTTTAAATTTCATTTCATTGATATATATTGTGTAAAATTATTATTTATATTTCTAATTTCATCATGTTATTGTTTTATAGTCTCCTTTAATTCTACATTTATATTGATATTGATTACGTTTCTAAATAATTTATGTTCACATTTGTATTTTTTAAAATAATATATTATATCTATTGCCTTATTTTGAATTGAATTTTGAATTGTTTATCAACTTTGTACAAATTATAAAGTAAAAGGCTTTAGAGCCGTATATATGTAAATAAATAAATAAGAGAATATTTAAAAGCTAAGAGAATATATCGACGGTCCCTACGCATACTGTCGAATCTGCAAATATTATTTTTCCGTTTTACTCTCTTAAAACATTCAATTTACTCTATATTTTCAGACAAAGTTAAGACGGAAATAGGGATGGGAGGGAAAGGGTGAGGAGGTAGGAGTCAAAGTAGAGGTGGAGGAATAGATTAAATTAGACGTAGTGTTAATGGCGCCAGAAAGAGAGGGCGACCGCGGAAGACCAGATACTGGAAGATGATTCCGTTAGAAACCTCGACAACCGACTAGCTTACATGCGACGATGTACGAATGTGGATGAGGCGAGAGTCGTATGTCAGTACAGAAGAGTGTGACGCTCTATCCTCTCTGCCTACCCCCACAGGGAAACGGCGTGATGGTAAGTTAGTTATGAAACACTATCGCGGCACCAGAGAATGACAATTTGGCACAGAAGTAAGTACGCCTTTCCTGATTACCCTTTGGTTATCAGGTCTGAAGCAAAAAATGAAATCTATCGCTATGCACTTGGTACGACCCTTCAAAATCTGATATAAACCACACTTGAAACTTTACAGATTTGAAGAACCACGCCAGTTTTCGAGCATGCTCAAAAATAAGCATGTGTATCTGTACCTTTACACACATTCCAGAAATGTAGTTTGCTTATTTGGACGCGCGGAGTGCAGGGGCGCGCGTAGCGAGGGTGGGGCGTGCGACGCAGCCTCGAAGGACATCCCTCGCCCTCGCCTGTCCGCAGATGACGCAGTCGCACCCTCGAGGGAAAGATCTCTCCCGAAAGTAATTCGGTTAAAACGAACCCCGAAGGACAAAAGTGCGCGAAAACAGACAGATGTTCGAGAGTGGGATGACGTCACACTGTGTCGTGTCTACACGCGGAAAGAGGCAGCGGCAGTCAACCCCGCCGCGAGCGAAGAATGCTTTCGAGATGTGGCTATGGTCGGCGAACGACGTAGAAATCGACTGGGAAAAGCGGCGAGGTCGGAGTAGTTTTCTGGGGAATAGGCATCTCTTTGAACTCATTCATGTATTCCCCACTCTAGACCCCGCCCCCTCTCACTTCCTCTCCCTCGTGGATTCCTGATAGTTCTGTAGGCAAGTTAGTGCATGCTAGTCTTTGACAAGATTAACACGCATGTGATATATTTATATGTGAAAGGTTAACAGTACTACGGTTGTGGTGTATATCGTTGTGAACGTAGTAGTGTAGTCCTGACGAAGAGACAGGTACGTCTCTAAACCGGTAGACCTAAAATCTAGTAGTGTTTTATACTAATTTAACTAATACTCTGGAATATATTACATTTAATTTTTTAATTTTTTTTTGGTTCTGTTCTAAAAATCAACCAAAATAATTCTTCCGTAAAACTAAGACTACTGTGTATTATTTTATCATTATTTAACTCGTATTTATTCGCTGTCACTGCATGTCATTTTATATACAATTAGGTTATGTCGTCAAATTGGTGTCGAAGCAGAGTACGCATTTTAATGGACTTTGTCGTACTTTGAAGGGTTTTACAATAAAAATTACAAATGAAAACATCAACCCACATTAAAAATAATTAGAACATGTTCAAATCACACGGATGAACATGTTAACTACACTTTTTCATAAAAATCAAATTAGTTACTAATTAGTTAGTATAAATTTTACTCTGGCAGTACTGTCATATATTTATTTTTATTTGAAGACTATTATAATATGTAGTTATATATTATTTTTCAATAATTTTAAATGGTACATACCATGTTTTGTATTATTAATTAACATGCCAGGTATTTTATAATTTTGGATAATGGATGGTAAAAACGGATAGCATTTGAAGGGTTGTTTGATGTTCGTGTTTTACCAATTTTGAAAAGGTGTTAATTCTATTAAAAATGAGTTCCAGAGGCGAAAAAATGGTTGTTAACTACATTTTTTTAGGGAAAATTAGCATATTTTTATTTTTTTGTGCAAAATGCGTTTTTTTACTTTGTAAATACTTTTTTGATATTTTAGTGACATAAATCAATAAAAATTAATCTTGAATCAGCAATAAAACATATTTTTCAAGGGCGGAATGCAAATGTCTAATTATCTCAAAATGACTTGAATGTTAGTTAACAACTTCTCGCCACGGGGTCCTCGTGTTCAATTGTGATCTTAGGTGGTGTAGAGACGCACGATAGATGTCGATGTCGGTGAACGAGTCGTTGTAGACTCGGCACATTGTCAGTATGGGGGAGCGTAATCCGCAATATGTGAAATTTCCCAATCAATTTGAGAATATTTTGCATCATTTATTTTGATGTGCATTAAAGCGAGGGGAGCCGAATTTGTATTCGACGAATGCCATCGTCACGACACGGTGGAGTTGTTTTAAATTGTATTTATTTATTTATTTCTATTTAATTTTATGTATTAACTTTTGTTTGGACTGTGCCTGTCTCACTAGAAATATCTGTGTTGAGACAGGCATAGTTTACAATACCGTGTAGGTTCAAAACATAGTAAATAGATAATAAAGTGTGTAAAGTAACATAATAGAAAATATATCTAAGGTTATATTGTCTTAGTGTGTTTGCGTAAGTGTGCTTATTTTAGCTCTCCCCTTGTTACGGATCCACTGTTTTATTTTGTATTTTATGTTAGGGTTGTAAATTGTGGCTAGCCCGGATTGTTTTAATTCATCAAGCATGCAATTAAGTAATTTGGGTCCAAAATAGTTATAGCTCCTTTGTCCATACGTGGTATATAACCTTGGGATTTGTAGATAGAGTTTGTTTGACCGTGTGGTAATTATTGTTTGAGAGTTGGTTTAAACTGTGTATTTTTGTGTTTGTATGTGTATTTAAGAGTAGTATTCGCATAAATTTGTTTTATATCGAATACGTCGAATTTGTTGAATATTTCATCTGTTAAAATTGAGGTTTTGAGGATTACTTTTATAGCAATTTTTTGAGTTGCAAGAATTGGATCGAGCGCACTCACAGTCGCTCCTCCCCACGCAATTATGCCGTGTTCTATAATTGATTGGCAGATTGCGAAGTATATCACTTTTAGGAGTTTAATGTTCAGAGAGTTTGACGTGGTTTCCGAGAATATAATCGAGTTTGGACGCATTGTGTGCCGGGAGCACCCTAATTCCGGAGGGGTCGGTCCCCCGTGCGGAGTGATGCGTTTCCAATTAAAAGGAAGTCCACCTCCGGGGACGGTGGTCCCCCACGAGTTGTGCGATCCTGTTACAAAGAGGTTCGGCCCGACCGTCGATGGACCCTAACGTATACGGGGTTATTTGGAAAACATTAATAGCCTCGCAGGAATACATTCCTGATTTGATTACGATTATAAAATGTTCAAGCTATCGTGACCTAATATCAGTAGTTACGGAGATATACGACATCAAAGTTTGCAATTTTTTTTCAATATTTTTAAATTATTAAAAAATAATTATAATGTGCGATGTCCTTACGACGGAATTGGTGAACGTTGCATTGTGTAGAGCGATCACTCGAGCCAGCTCACACAGGTTTCAAGCCACGAGTCATCGTATAAGAGACCTCCATCCACTTTTCTCACATACAGATAGCTTCGTCTCTGTGAGACTTCTATAATTTGTCCTCGATCAATAAAAGAGCGATTAAAAAAAGTGACTCAAATACTTATTATTTTTGTAAAGCCGATAGTGTGGCAGCGGGGGGATACGGGCGCCGATCGATGGAGCGAATAGATGCCGGAGCAGTTGCATCACCGGGCAGCGGTCCGAGAATAGTCCGAGCGGGGATTTGAACTCTCGCCCGCCTATTCCGGGAGCGCTTCCTGCACCGCCCGCAGCTGGACTTCTCGCACTGCGCCACTAATGCGACTCCTGATTGGACGAAATCCGACCACTTTCCCAACATTAAAAACATCTTGCCTCACTATACACCTACAGTCTGTTCAAACCTTTAATAAAGATGGTTTATGTATGAGTTACAGGATAAATAAATATTTTTTAACAAATCTATATTTTTAAAATAATAATTATGTATCTATTTATGAGTAGGGTTGACAATTTTTTTTTACAAGAAATAAAGTATATTTAGATCTGAGAATATTAAACATTATTTTAGAAAAGTGAACAGTATTTTATTTATTTAATGTTTTAAATACATATTTTTTAAAGCTTCTCGCGCAACTTATTAATTTACACTCTTTTTTAAAAACTTCATACGCCTCACCACAATTATAAGTAAAATTAAAATAAATGAGGAGCTCATTTTTTATTAAATTAATAGTTGCTCTATTTCTATCCTCCCGCCACTGCAATAATTACTGAAAAATTTCTTTCATTGTATGCTGAGGTGGCGGGAACAGAAAGTAGATATGAAACAATTTGAGTAATATTTTTAAATTCTTCCGAGGTGTTTACTAGGGATGGGTCGCGACGTATTTACCGTCGACGAAACGAGACCGTCCACGTCCATCCATCGACGAGACGATCAACTAGTTGAATTCGTCAACTAGTTGACGCGTCAACTTCGTTACGCGGACGTTCTATCTAAACATCGGGACGATGGTCAACTGTCTACGGTTCAACGCGACGCTTCTCGACGGCTCAACCGTTGGCTATTTTTATGACGTTAATTTTTAAAATTTAAAGAAGTCCGAAGGAATATAGTTTCGGGGAAAGTAAAACCGCTACTTGTGCTTATATGTAAAAAGAAATATTTTATTATTCATTTGTTTACGCACATTATAGGCTTTTACGTATTGTTTTATATACTTCTTTCTGTATATAATAAAGAAAAAAGTAGGTGTACACAACAATATTAGGTGTAAGCAGTAAAATATTAGTTCAATAAAAAATAAAATAATTAAACAGAATTGTTTTATTTTATACAGCGTAAAATTGGGAATTCACCGAATCGTCGCACGTGACATCACAAAAAATCAAGTAAAAAATAATAGATAATAGCTTATTAAGCCTATCTCGCCCTACGCATGTATTCAAATTTCAAATCTCTAGTCATAGTTCGTGGACACAGATCTGCACAAAAATCAAGTAAAAAATAATAGATAATAGCTTATTAAGCCTATCTCGCCCTACGCACGTAATTCAAATTTCAAATCTCTAGTCATAGTTCGTGTACACAGATCTGCACTCTATGGTAGTGTACTTTAGAGTTGAAATGAAATTACCCGTCGAGCCGTCTACGACGTCTATGGCATCTACAAGTCGACAGGAGAGATGAGAGAGAAATAAACGGAGACGTTTTGTCTTGCTCTCGCTCGTTGCTTTGCATTGCGTTAATCTCGAATCGTCCATCGACGACGGCGTCCGCTGTCCACCGTCTACGAATTCAACTAGTCCATGCGATAAACGTAAACGGTCGACGCGTCGATGCAACGTCAACGGTTGATTTCAACTAAAGTCCATTCACAGAGTCAAGACCACTGCGCATGTGGATACCGTGTGATCAACTGAAAAAACTGACCACAGTCAAAAATGTAAAGCTTCGATCACACACTAGCTTATATTTTATTTTATGATTAACTGTCAAAATATGTTTTTTTTCCAAAATTCAAAAACATTGTTATGTTTTTCTGAAAACCGTAATAACTAAATATAGGTAATAATAATTACTAAATTAAAGAAAACTCACCTAAAATATTTGTAACACCCGAACATTGATATCAAACGAAGAATTATTGTCAGTCACACACATATGGAAATAATGTTTTTAAATATTTTGTTGCATTAAAAGTAAAACTAAAACTACGTCGTAATAATATTACTTAAAAATCAGAATCAGAAGTCTCACTTTCATTATTTACATTTATCACTAAATTGTCTGTCATATTGTCGACCGCGATATCTATATCCCACATGCGCTTTTCTTCTTTCTGTATAACATGGTCTATACATTTTTGCCATTTTGCTGGAGTAATAAGCTCAATGCCTTGTTCAAAAAGAATTTTCACATCGTTTAACTTATATGTTATGTTATTTTTAGCGACGTGCGATTTCACTTGCGCCCATATGAGTTCTATTGGGTTGAGTTCGCAATGGTAAGGGGGAAGACGCAGTACAATTTTATTATGTTTCGTGGCAATATTGTCGACGACAAACGATTTATACTGATTTTTCACCTCCTGTACAATTTTGATCAATTGTGCCTTTACCATAGTAGTCGGATTATGATTAATATTTTTAGAGCTAAGCCAAGCTAAAATATAGTTTTTTTCTCCAGGCAGATGTGGGGAGTGCTTCTGCCTGCCGGCTATGATAAGGAGCGTTATCTAAAACAATAACTGAATTATCTTCAATATTCAGGCATAATTTTTCGAACCATTTCTCGAAAACATCCGCATTCATTTCATGGTGGTAATCCCCATCACCTTTTTGTCCCTCGAACATTAGCAACATTTCTGGTACAAAACCGTCCTCGTTGCCAACGTGGGTTATGATAAAACGTTTCCCTTTACCTGATGGATTTTTTAACCCGATTGTTAGGCTAGACAAAAATGCCTCCTTTGAAGATTTTATTGAATGTGTCACACCATACCTTTGTCACGGTATGACCAGCATTCACCCAAGTTTCATCACAATAGTAAATTTTTCTGCCTTCCGAACGATATTTTCGAATATCGTTTAAATACTTTCGGCGCCAAAGTATTATATCAGAACGCTCAGTGAGCATACCGTTGCGAGATCTTTTTTCATACTTAAAGCTAAGAGATTTTAAAAGTTTGTAAAATGTGCTTCTCCTAAAATTAGGTAAACTGTCATCTTCGTTAACAACTTTTAGAATTTTGTCAATTGTTGGAATTTCATTCCGGAAAAAAAAGTTATGGACGATTCGTCTTATTGCACATTTATCAAAATCGTCTACTTCATTTAAAATATTTGGCATTGTTTTTTTCTTTTTCGGCGATCGTAACACTCCATTTTCTTTGTATTCTTTGATGATCCTTCGTACTGATGTGTAGCTAATGCCCGTAGCCGTTGCTACCATTTTTTGTACATCCGTTAAATAAATAGATGGATTTTGTTCCATTGCCGTTTTGAAAACATTTATGACACACATTTTTTCTGCACTGGAAATATATGTTTTGAGTCTTTTTTTTACAGGTGACAACCCCGAACACTCAGCGATCAACGAATCAGACATTGTATTTTAATTAAAACTATGTACTTTAATTTACAAAAACACACAGATTCGGAACACTTTAATTACACAAAATACACCCGCCACTAACATTGGTGAAAACGACCCTTAATGATGCACAAAGCGAGGTCAAGCGAGGTTTGGGTGAATTCCCAATTTTAGGCAATTAAAAATAAAACAAAAATAATTCTGATTAATTATTTTACAAATTATTTTCTTTTGATTAGATACATCATTGGAAAAAGTACGCTTTTGGGCAATATAATCTCATAAGATTAGGAATTTACTTAGAAACAACTCCACGCGTTTTAGAAAAAATCAGTTATATTTTGATAGGGCAGCAAAATTTCTCGATTACCAACTGTGGTACTTTTATTTACGTCAGCATTTTTTACGATTAAACTATTTTTAAATGAGATAGCGACAGGACTTTATTAATTGTGTGGCCAAATCACACAGGTCCACTTTGTAAATTCCCTATTATAGTATTATAATATATAAAATGCTCGTCTGCTTCCCAATCCCATTTTTATTTTCTGAAAGGTGAATTGAAAAAAAAACCTTGAATACCTAAATTTTATTCGTGTTATCTTATTGGAAATTGAATACTGGAACATTCACTGTAATTATAGTGCATCTCAATAACTACTACATCGTGGAAGCGGACATTATTACAAGTATATGTATTTGATCACAATTATATAAGTGCCACAACGGCTTTAAAATTTTCATAAAATAAATACAGGATATATCAGAGCTAGCAGCAGAAACTTGGCTGGTAGATTCCTGGCTATATTATATTTGAGTGTAAAATGTTCAAACAACCATGACCTAATATTATTAGTTATGGAGATATGCAATATTAAACAAAGTGTGCATTTTTTTAAATATTTCTGTCTTATTTTTTGCAAAATGTTGAACTATCATTACAGTAACTTACACGAGTTAATACCGATTCGCTCATGGCCAGTGACGTCACACCGATACTGATGGTAAACGGTAGACATGGGTGTATTACGACGGCTACATGATAAGACGGCTACATGATAAGCACTCGTGTAAGAGAAGGTACGATGTTCCATCCTTCTGTCAAAGAAGGAACTTTATCGGGAATGATATATGACATGCAATATCAAATTTTGCATTTTCTTTAATATTTCTATTTTTTGCTAAAAGTTGAAGAAGTTGAAAAGTTGAATCATTACAGTAATTAATATTGATAAAATGATAAAAATCTTTCTATTCTATAAGGTTTTTATCATTTTATTCGACTTGTACTAAAGCAAGTGAATTTTTCATAATCGAAATAAGTTACTGTAATGATAGTTCAATATTTCTGACTTATTATTACAAAAAATAAGTCAGAAATATTGAAAAAAAAAATGCAAACTTTGATATTACATATCTCCATAACTATTGATATTAGGTCATGGTTGCTAGAACATTTTAGACTCATTACATAGGAATTACCGGCCAAATTTCTGCTGCTAGCTCTGGTACACCCGTGTAAATATGTATATAAATTTAAATGGAGAAGTTGTAAAAAGTTCTATATATTTAAAATTAATATTAATCTGTCGGGGTAATTTAAGTAGGTAATGTTAAATTCTTATCCAAAAAAATGTTTATCGTGAGGGAATTGTATGTAGATAAAAATTGCTTTTTTACACAATATTGTTTGGACGAGTAGTTTAGATTATATTGATTTTTCACTGATGCTCTTACAGTCTCAAACTGAATTCCACGCGGGCTAAGCTGCGGGCACAGCTAGTTAATAAATAAATGTATTGTTTTACCGCGCCCTATAACCGGTGCCCTTACGCAAAACCCTATCACGTGATGGCCACGCACTGAACATTGTTTACCCCAATATTCTTGAGCCAGTAAACG